>QQXO01000002.1:0-229795 GCA_003709845.1 Chaetothyriales sp. CBS 134916
ATAGCCTCTAGAAGAGGAGGGGTTAGTCGAGAGTGATCCACTCGATGGGATGATCCACTCGATGAGTAATTACGTTACATATAACTTACCTCATTTCAACTAGCTTAAGTTACTGGGCGTTCTTCATAATGGCATGCTCACTTTGTTAGATTACCTGAAATGTATATGAGGATTCCACAAAAGGATTTTCTTTTGTCTAAAAGCTGGGGATGCGCTTTCATCCTCCAAGGAAGTTAGCTGAGGCTCCCTGCTCATAGTATGAGGGATGGAGAGTGTAGTGTCGAGCACTGGCACACGTTGCGTCCAGGTCGGTACTACCTCGAGGACTTTCGGGTGACGGCACACTTCCTTTCTCTCCTCATAACTCATGGAGGGAGCATCCCGAGGCAAACCCGACATGCTTCGTTCGTTGAAAGCCTCGACCAACAAAGCTAGAATACAGGCCATCACGGCGTGACACGACGAGCTGTCGAGTGAGCCAGGGTCAGGAATGCTGGAAAACGGCCACGGCTGGTACCAAAAGATCTCGATCTCGTTTCGCATCCTAATGTTGTTGTCCAGAACAATATGATAATGGAGCCGATACATCGCAAGGAGCTTTGCGCGATCACCTGTTGCTTTGTAATCCCCCACCTTTCCCACGTGTAAATGGTGCAGTAAGTTAATTAGTTTCATCGCCCTTGGAAGATCGTCGGCGGTTAGCGTCGTCCTTTCGCCAGAAATGTCTTATGACTCGCTGTCGAAAGCCAATGAGAAAAGGCATAACAATATGGAATGAAGTCGAGCATGTGTAGAAGAACGAAAGTAGAGCCTCACAGTGGATAGAAGGGCGATCATCAGGAGAGGAGAATTGAAGCGGCTGGCTACAGACTACAGGAACTTGATCAAGTCGGTAGATACGGGGCTGTGCCCACTGGCATCACGAAACTCCGTGAAGTTACAGCCGGCGTGAGGCTGAATTCTCGTCTTTTTCTGGCAAGTGCCAAGTCATTCGTCTTGTAGGTCGGATGAAGAGTAGTTCCTTCAATAATCCTATAGCTGTTAATGGAATCTATGGCTTCGGCCTGCCGTTCCCAATTCAGAGAAGATTGCCCAGAGCATCACGGCGTCGACCCTGAAACTCCGTCATGGCTTTAACAGTGAAACAAACGTCGATGCCCAATACGAGTGATCCGACCACTTCCCTCGCAGCTGCTCTCAAGGACTTTGAAGCAGCCCTCAGCGAGGACCAAAAGCTTCAATACCACACAGCATCTATCAAACCCGACGCGTCATCTATTATCTGTTTTGTTGGTAGGCTGGACGAGGCTGCTCGCGGAAAGAACAGCAGAGGCGTTTCTTCAAGGCTTGTTACCTTTCTCGATGCACTGAAGCAATTTACAGACATCGTCCACTCATTTGTCAATTCTAACCCTGCCATCGCCTCACTGGTATGGGGTGGCGCTCAGACCGCCATATTGGCCGCCAGCAACATCAGCTCCTTCTTCAGCAAAGTGACGAGCCTGATCATGGAGATTGGCAAATTCTGTCCAGTGTACTCTAGTTTTGCTCATTTATATCCCGGCTCCGTCGAGCTCCAAAATGCGCTTTGCTCATACTACGCCTCTGTCATACGATTGTGTGCGAAGGTCATCACCATTTTACAACGATCTGCCTTCTCGCAGACCTTGTCATCCGTCATCTCTCCCTTCGAGTCTGAATTCTCCCAGGATATTGCCCAATTGCGGGTCGACGCAGACTTGGTAAAACTCCAATGCACACTTGCTGCACATAAGGCAGCTGGCCAAGCAAAAGAGCTGGCGGCAGAAGAAAGAAGAATAAATAGCCGGTTTCGACTGAAAATGGTCAAAGAGCGCAACGAGGCGCAAGAGTGGAGGCTTCTCCAAACTCAACGCGAAATATCGAAGTTAAGAGAAGCGACTCGAGATAAACTTTCAACTTTGAACCCTCTAAAAGCATATAAACGTGTGCTTCAACAACGGGTCCCAAAAACGGCAGAGTGGTTTCTACAAGACGACACTTTCTGCAAATGGCGAGATGACCAAAACGCCGCAGTTCTCTGGTGCACAGGTAAGATGGGGTCAGGCAAAACCGTTATGATGTCTAGTCTGGTGGAGCAATTGCACATCTCACGACAGCCTACAGACAAAATCGCACATCACTTCTGCTTCTCCGACCACGACGCGTCTCTAAGAGGACGAAATATCGTTGGCAGTATTGCCAGACAGATGCTGGAAGGATGGCTACAAAATGCCAACGCGAACGAACTTCGAGTTCTAGACAAACAACTATCTGATGCAGGTAGCACTGATATAATCGATATCACCCTGTATCGATTGCTACCTGGAGAATCTTATTACGTCGTTTTGGATGGTATCGACGAATGTGACACGGATGAAGCCCGCGAGGTGATGAAGTGCTTGTTAACGCTCTGCCAAAGCCAGAAGCATCGAAACATCAAAGTTCTCTTGACCAGCCGCCCTGACATTGACAAAGTTCTGCGACAAGAGTTAAGTACAAAATATAAGATGCCAGTGTCAGAAGACAAGACTCATTCAGATCTGAGATGCTATATCGACACAACACTCGAGCAGCGCTTAGAGGACGGTGAACTAAGTTTGATTGACCCAACTCTCATTTTCAAAATTGCCGACAAGTTGGAACAAGAGGCACAAGGAATGTGAGTAATTCAAGATTTCCCAGACTCTTTTTCCATCCATACAGTTTCGAAATTTTCGGAGAGCCTTAACCTACCGGCACATTGCCTCTACATATCGGTTCCCTATTCAGTGCATTACACTTTGCATGAGCGTCGTCCTATAAATAGACTTGCTAACGGTATTCAAATTACAGGTTTCTTTGGGTCCGACTGTTCATCAATGATCTGTGTGCTCAGAAAACTGACAACGATATTTCAGCAGCATTGCAGGGTCCGCCACCCAGCATCTCTCGCTTGATCAATAGGCACCTGGATCGCATCCAGCAACGCCCATTTTCAAAGTATGCTTTAAAGATTCTCCAATTCTGTGGGGTAGTCAAGCGTACGTTGACAGTCATGGAGTTTCGTGAGCTTCTGTCTCTTGATCTCTGTCAGCGCTCACGGGACCTTGGACAGATGGTCCATGATGTTGGCGAGGTCGTCGCAGACACTATTGGGCTGACGTACATTGACGAAGAGGAGCAGACGGTGCATTACGTACATCAAAGCGTCAAGAATCACCTCTTCAACACCAGTCCGCAACACGACGGTTTCTCTTCGACACAGCTAGACCTCCATTTAGGCGCACTAATATTGACCTATCTCGACTTCAATGATTTCAAACAGAGCTTGATCAAAGGGCACCCAGAATCAGGCATACTATTCCGTCCTGTTGATTTGGCAATGACCTCGGTTTCAGGCTCTAAAGCCTCCTCTAGTCAAGTTTTGAGAGCCGCGCGGACGTTACTTCGCAGTCGAGCCAATTTGCGACAGTTGAAAGGCAAAGATCTGGAGCGCAAGATTCGAGAGACTATTGGTACAGTCAATCAATCTGTTAATCAACTCGAGCTAGAGTATCCTTTCCTCGATTATGCGAGATCATTTTGGCTTGATCACCTGGAAGGAATTGACATTGGAAGTGACAAGAAAGTATGGAGCTTATTCGCCAAGCTTGTCAAAGGCGAGAATAGACTCATTAGCACTCCGTGGAATACTAAGGAGGGAGAAGATATTTCTACATTACCAGGGACTCCACGAACTCTTGAGTGGGCTCTACTGAATCAGAGGACCTCACTTGTAATATACGAACTAGTGCACAACATTAGCACTATCGGGGAGAATGACCAACAACGAATTTTAAATATGGCTACGCGGGCCACGCTCTTCCGGTTTATGAGGGTTCTCACCTACAAGCAGATCCCAAAATCGATAGTTATTTACACAGCATTTGCCGAGGCCGCGGGATACGGTCTTACTGACTGTGTTGACCTGTACATTCAGCAAGGCTTCGACCCAAATCAGAGGTCATCTCAAGAATATGAAACTCCTCTTCAAATTGCAGCTGGCGCAGGTCATCTTGAGGTAGTGGACAAACTAACTGCTGCCAACGCCGATGTCAATGCTCCAGCTGCAAGCCATGGGCACACAGCACTCCAAGCTGCTGCTGGAGGAGGTCACATTGAGATTGTGGACAGACTGATTGCTGCTGGGGCTGATGTCAATGCTCCGGCTCCAAGCTATAATAGACAAACAGCACTCCAAGCTGCTTCTGGAGGAGGTCACATTGAGATTGTGGACAGACTGATTGCTGCCGGGGCTGATGTCAATGCTCCAGCCGCAAGCCATGGACACACAGCACTCCAAGCTGCTGCTGGAGGAGGTCATCTCAAGATTGTGGACAGACTGATTGCTGCCGGGGCTGATGTCAATGCTCCAGCTCCAAGCTATAATAGACACACAGCACTCCAAGCTGCTGCTGGAGGAGGTCGTCTCAAGATTGTGGACAGACTGATTGCTGCTGGGGCTGATGTCAATGCTTCAAACTTTGGACACGCAGCACTCCAAGCTGCTGCTAGAGGAGGTCACATTGAGATTGTGGACAGACTGATTGCTGCTGGGGCTGATGTCAATGCTTCAAACTTTGGACACACAGCACTCCAAGCTGCTGCTGGAGGAGGTCACATTGAGATTGTGGACAGACTGATTGCTGCCAGTGCTGATGTCAATGATTCAACTTTTGGACACGCAGCACTCCAAACTGCTGCTGAAGGAGGTCACATTGAGATTGTGGACAGACTGATTGCTGCTGGGGCTGATGTCAATGCTTCAAACTTTGGACACACAGCACTCCAAGCTGCTGCTGGAGGAGGTCACATTGAGATTGTGGACAGACTGATTGCTGCCAACGCCGATGTCAATGCTCCAGCTGCAAGCCATGGGCACACAGCACTCCAAGCTGCTGCTGGTGGAGGTCATCTCAAGATTGTGGACAGGCTGATTGCTGCTGGGGCTGATGTCAATGCTCCGGCTCCAAGCTATAATAGACACACAGCACTCCAAGCTGCTTCTGGAGGAGGTCATATTGAGATTGTGGACAGACTGATTGCTGCTGGGGCTGATGTCAATGCTCCAGCCGCAAGCCATGGACACACAGCACTCCAAGCTGCTGCTGGAGGAGGTCATATTGAGATTGTGGACAGACTGATTGCTGCCGGGGCTGATGTCAATGCTCCGGCTCCAAGCTATGGACACACAGCACTCCAGGCTGCTGCTGGAGGAGGTCACTATGATGTTGTTAAGCGATTAAAAGAAGCTGGAGCGTTGTCATTGGTACACAGTGTCAGAGGGAATCGTCACTCATTTGACACTAGACCCGATCAGGTCAGTGATGCAACCGACGTCTCGATTCACACTCCCCTGCTGCCCGGGCTCGATCTTACAGTAGATATACGGAGCAAGGCGCCTCTCATTTCATAGCAAGATAGGGAATCATCTATTTTCTGCACTCGTACTGATCGATTCTCCCCAAATTCATCCTGTTCAAGCAGGTGGAACAAATCCTCATCATACGAGTCGTGCCTTGATACGCAGCCAGACTCTCCGGTTGCCATAGAATTTACCAGCTCTTCGACCGCCCAAACATTCGTCGGGCAGGTATCAATAGCAGCTTACACGTGGATAATTCCACTACGAGAAATTTTGGCTCTTTCCCTAGTTAACATTATTAGCGACCATACTTTTTTAGCGATACGACTTAGATCTGCCTTCGTCGACTAAGAGATCGAGCTGAGTGCGATGTCGGGCAATCTCACTACTCGTCGTTCTTCTAACTTGGTAATTTGATGGTACTCCATCGGCCTTGGCATCACGTGCATGTTCTTACACCAGAACTTTAGCAAGGCATCAAAGCGACACGTAGTATCAGGCTGCCTTCCACTCCTCCCTTTAATAGACCTCTGGCTCTCTTGTAGGGTTCTAGATTTCCCTAGCATAAGGCAGGCGTCTGATCTCTGTAATTTACTGGCGCTTCTTTTGACTCTCACATGCGAGTGTAGATAGTGGATGTGTCGCCAAACCAATGGTTTGTATTCAATCATCAGCACAACATCAGCACAAGGCTTGATATAACATCCGAGATGGCCGATGTATCTACCCCTGACTATGAACGGGAGCACCGTCTACTCGAACAACTCGAACTCCGTATTGCCAGCGCCAACACAGACGAGAAGTTCGAAAACATCATTCAAAAGTTTTTGCCCGCCCTTATCCTCAAACTTGCTTCAGAGAATGAGCGCAACCGCAACTTGAGCATTAAAGTCTGCCAACATGTGAACCAGCGTGTCAAGCTCAGCCCGTCAATCCGGCTGCCTATTCCAGGGTTGCTGAAAAGCTTCAAGGAAAACCGAAATGCCTTCGTGAAACGCTTTACTCTCGTCTTCATCCAACAGGCATTCGACAGAACGGAACCATCCAAATCCATTGATCTTCTGCACGAGGTGTTGCAATTTTCCGTACCATCGTCGACAGATTTTGACTCAACTACGAGAAAGATGTGGTCGATAGCATTTGACTTCCTCCTCAATGCGCTACCGAGTTGGAAGCTTCCGGAGCGTGGCAGCAAAGCAGATTCTGAGCTCAAAGACACTTTTGCCTTGACCGAAATGCAGACGGACCTTCTGGCAGACAGATTTTCCCAGTTTCTCCTCTACGACCCCAAGTTTTCCAGTACTAGCCGTCGGTTGGACGAAGATTTCAAGCCCGTCTTTGAGAGACAACTGCGTCGACGCTCACAGGTGGCTCCATGTATCGCCGATTTTCTCTTCACGGAAATCTTCACGGATGACCAGCGGCTCATACCAGCGACCATCATGGCTGTAGATCCCAATGCCTCAGTCAGCAAGACAAGTGACATCATGTTCAAGCAATGTAAATTCGACCTGGAACGCCCAGAATCAGTTAACGCCCTGTTTTCACTGTACCAGACCTCTAGACCGAAGCTGCAGACGAAAATCCTGTCATTACTGTCGAAGAGTAAGACATCCACAGCTCAGAGTAAGAAAATCCTCTCTATGATCGAGAGGGAACTGAACTCCACCGAGAATTCACTCGAAGTGTCCAAGCTCCGAAGCTCGCTCTTCTCTTACCTGAGCTGGGCCGTCCACATTAGCGATACCATCCATCAGATCAGCGTCGACCTGCAGAGCGCGCTGAAGGAGTATGTTGAGTCCCAGGGCTGGCCCAACATGCGCGACAGAACTTCGGCAGAAGCGTCACTTCGGTCCAAGGCATACGAGGCTATCGGACTGCTGGCAGGCAAACACTCTCAAGCAGCACCGAACTTCGATTTGATTGCCTGGCTCTTCACAAGCCTTCGTTGCGATACCACTGGCGACATCAGAGCATCGATCGAAGAGTCGCTCGGACGAGTCATCAACTTTCCCCCTCTCGTCGAGAACGACGAATTTGCTGAAAAGCTCAGACAGTTCCTCCTCTGGAATGCCAGAGCAGAACCAGGTGACGAAGACCCCATCTACTACTTCCCCACCGTCAACAGCACCAAGTACGTCGCGGTGCGATTCGCCAACAAGAGTATCGCCTTCCACGACCCTGTTGCTCGATTGATAGACGTCCTCGCAATCACCTCATCGGAACGTCGCGAACTTTCCGAGGAGGGACACCGGGGTCTCGACCCTTACTGGCACGAATCTACTCGAAAGCTCCTGGCAAATACCCCTAACGAGCAGCCCAGTCTTAGGCTTCCAGACCTCGCAAGCCTAGTTGAGACCTTTTTCTCGTCGCAGACCCTTGAGAGCATACCGCAGATACCCACACCAACCTTCTTCGGCGCAGCTGTCTCCTTCTGCTACAATGTTCTGATCACACAAGCTCTGGCAGATAGTGACGAAGCAATCACGGACTTCACCGACTGGGCCTCTAAAATCAGCGCCGTTACGAGGAACAGCGCATATGCCCGGACGTTGCTGAAACAGCGTATCTCTTCACTTCATTCCGCAGCCACATATAGCACTCTCCTGTATCAGTCGATAGTGGGGCTAAGTCTAGGGAGCAGCGAATGTGCCAACATTGCACTCAAACTGCTCAGTCTGACAGAGAATCGCCTGATTGGCAGCCCGTTGTCTTCCGAAACACTGACTCTCGCACAAGCGGGCTTTACCCAGACATCAGTGCAAAGTGCGGCCGCACGCTGCTTCGGCATCCTGGTGTCGCTGAGCCCCACGCGAGGGAGTTTCATCAAGCGGGAACTGGAGCAATGTGCGCAATGGGAGTCGGCAGTGGGCACTGACGCAGTCGCTGCGTGTGGGCATCTCCTCGCCGCGTCATTCGGCCTGACGCGGTCGAGTTTACGAGGACAAGGACGAGGTCAAGGAGAAGAGGCGTTTGATGCTACAGCTGCGACGCTTACCGAGAGGTTGGTGGAAATTATCCTTCAGACACATGATTTGGCACTGCTGAATGCAGCGTTGCAGTGCCTTACACAGATGGCGCTGTGTCTCAACCCGAACAGCGATGTGAACATGCAGTTAGCTTCAAGATTAGGAGAGGAGAAACTAATCGGCAAGCTGATCGCCGAGAGCAAAAAAGAGAACGAGCGAGCAGTCATGGCATTAGGCGCTACATTGGGCTATCACACTGATGCTGCGTGGGAACGCTCCCGTATAACCGACGTTCTCGACCGCATGGTCAAGCTGCATGAGATTAAAAAGGCGGAATTCCACTTTGCCCTAGGTGAAGCACTCGCTGTTGCGGCAGTAGGATTCAAGTCGACTTCGCTCTTGACCGAGTTCGATGTCGATGCAACGCTGCCCAGCTGGGGCTACCATGAAACTCTGCTGATTGACGTGCTAGATCGAGTGATCGACAGCTGCAAGAACACGAAGCCATCGCTGCGAAAAGCCTCGGCGATCTGGCTGCTGTGTCTGATCCAGTTCTGCGGCGGCTTGACCCCAATAAAAGACCGGTTGAGAGAATGCCAGGTAGTGTTCGCCAGACTGCTGAACGACCGCGACGAAGTCGTGCAGGAGACTGGCTCCAGGGGTTTAAGCATTGTGTATGAGCATGGTGATAAGAGCCTACAGGATGATCTCGTTCGCGACCTGGTCCAGTCGTTCACCGGGTCCAGTGCGAAAATGTCTGGGACGGTCGACGAAGACACACAGCTCTTCGAAGCCGGTGCACTCCCTACTGAAGGTGGCCAGTCCGTGACGACGTACAAAGACATTGTCAGCCTGGCAACCGAGATGGGTGATCCGAGCCTAGTGTACAGGTTCATGAATCTCGCGTCGAACAACGCCATCTGGACCAGTCGAGCGGCGTTTGGCCGCTTCGGGCTCAGCAATATTTTGGCGGATTCCTCCTTTCTCGCCGAGAACAAGAAATTCTACCCAAAGCTTTTTCGCTACAGATTCGACCCCAATCCGAATGTGCAAAGGTCGATGAACGATATCTGGCGAGCGCTCGTCAAGGATCCGAACACGGTCATTGATCAGAATTTTGATCTGATAATGGAGGACTTGCTGAAGAGCGTATTATCCGGTCGAGAATGGAGAGCTCGAGAGGCCAGCTGTGCAGCGATCACGGATCTTGTGCAAGGAAGAGACATTGAAAAGTATGAGAAGTATCTCGATGAGATCTGGGACGTTGCTTTCAAAGTGCTCGACGACGTGAAGGAGACGGTACGGCTGGCAGCGATGAAGCTGTGTCGGAGCTTGGTCAATATGCTCATCCGCAATCTGGAGGTTGGGCAGGGTAGCACCACAAGACGTGCAACCGTCATGCTCCATCACGCCATGCCCTTTCTGCTTCAGCAGATGGAAGGAGGCGCTGCCCAAGAGGTTCAGCAGTACGCCACCGTCTCGCTGCTGGACATTGTCAAGAAGAGCCCTCCACGCTCTCTGCAAGAGTTTGCACCGCAGGTGCTAGTGACCCTCGTTAACTCGCTCAGCTCCCTCGAGCATGAAGGAATCAACTACCTCCACCTCAATGCTGACAAGTACGGTTTGACCGCAGATAAGCTAGATCAGATGCGTGTGTCGAGCGTCAATGCGTCGCCTGTCACAGAAGCAATCGACACCTGTCTTCTGAGCATCACTACAACCACCACTACAACTACTACCCCCAATTGTCACGCGACTAGTTCTGCAGTCAAAGACAAAGATGTGGATATGGTTGGGACTGACGTAGCGCAGGTGGACCCTCTGCGAGACGGCATGCGCCGCCTCGAGGGCTGTTTCAAGACGGCCATTGGCCTGCCATCCCGAGTGGCACTCAGCAGAGTGATTGTGACGCTTGTGATCCGATATCCAAGCTCATTCCAGCCATACGCGGATAAGTTTGCACAGCTTAACCGCAAGGCAGTGCTGGATCGGAACGCAACTATCAGCGTTGCATTTACCACCTCGCTGGGCTACCTGATGCGACTAACCTCGCCTAAGGAAGTGCAAGTAACATCGCAGTATGCACGGAAGCTATACTTTGATGAATCGCAAGATGTGTCACACCGATCTGTTGCCGGGGAGATTCTACAGGCCATATCCAAGACCTCGAATGATGTGTTTCTCAATTATGCATCCATTTTCCTCCCATTTGCCTTCATTGGGCGCAACGACACGGATTCGGAGGTGAGGGAGCGGTTCGATCCGCCGTGGAAAGACAACATCGGGGGTTCCCGAGCGATTCGGCTGTATCTCAATGAGATCGTCGCTCTTGTATCCATGCACATAAAATCTCCGTTATGGCCGGTGAAGCATGCCTGTTGTTTCGCAGTGGCTGACATTATTGAAACCATGGCCGGAGCTCAGTCGCAATTCTCTGAGAAGGAGGCGAACCTCCTATGGCCGCTTGTTGAGGAAGCCCTTAGTGGGAAAACTTGGGATGGAAAAGAGAGAATTGTGTTGATGTTCCCAAAATTCGTCAAGCACTGCCACGTGTTTTGGACGGATGCGGGAATATCTGCCCAGATGCAGAGGCTCATCGTACGTGAAGCTAAGCGCAACAGCCCTGTCTACAGGGCCCACGCCATCCAAGCCTTGGGCGAATTTGCAGAAACCCGGCTAGATCTAGATCTCTCGGGTGAAATTGTGGACTATTTCAGCACCCTGGTCGAAGAGCTTAGCGGCAACGATGACATGGATGTTGATATCCGAGATGCAACCGATGCAAAAGCAACGTAAGTAGTGGTTCTCTAGAAGGATTACCCATGCTTGGACCTACCGTTAACGGAATAGCAGGACCACCGCAACGAACGCCACTTTTAGAGCCATAGCTGCATGCACATTCCAAGTCCTGAGGCCTGACACCAAATCAGAGGTTAAGGAGTTGGCCTTGGCTATCAGTCAGCGCTTGTTAGCAGGACACGCCTCGAGTGTCGGAGTCGTGTTATTCGACTCTCTTGCAACATTCTTTGCAAGGATATCGCCGGCAGCGAATCAGGACGAGGCGGGAAATGACTCAAGACAGAAGAGGGTTGAGACGTTTTCCAGCAATGTCTTGGCGGCACTCTTCGGGTCTTCTTCGGAGGAAGGTTATTCCGAAAGACTCCGAAGGTCACGTGTGAAATGCCTCCGAGCGTTAGCAGAGAGCGGTGTTTGTGGCTTTGTCTGTCGTGCGCGGCTAGTTGAGATCCTGGGCACGTGGCTAGCGAGCGATCGTTCGAGACCGCTTCGAGAGGAAATCATGAAAGCGAAGGAAGCCGTCCTCAACATGCAGTAGGGCCCAGGAATCTGGAACAATTAATATGGCTAAGTGGGGGAAGGCGTGTCGGGCGATCCTTGGATGGCAAAGTGTCGAGCCATGGGGGCTGATGGCGGCAATGAATAGCAGGTCCTTGGTATCGAGCTCGCCAACACAAAAAAGTCAAGCACCAAGACAAGGCTGAAGAAGCTAGCGGTGGGGATATTCTCGGGGGGGGTTCGCAAATCACCTGCCCCACCCGAAGCGCGTCCAATTGGTGCAGTCTGATTGCAGAAGGACCGAGTAGTACCATGGTGCATGGATTAATTTTTGTACACTAGTGATTTAAAGTTGCTAGCCTTCTTGCTGCCCTAGAATTTTTGATTATTTAGGGTTAATTCATGCAGTGAATTGAATTAGTTTGGACCAATATCTTGCTGTTGTAATTTTAGCCAACCATAGTTGGTAAGGCAATATTTAGTGCAATATTCTAGTGTACAAAAATTAATCCCTACATCAGAGTAGTAACTAATTAGTGGTAGCTCGGAAATGCTACCTCGGGTAAGAGGAAGCCGCAGTTCCAGAGGGGAACAGCTATCTAGCCAATGATGGTAAGTGATATCAAGTGGCCAATCAGATTGGCCCGTCGGCGACACTCACGGACAAACCGATTTTCCGATCCGCAGGTGTTTGGTCGATGGCCTCCACTCATCCGGCCATGCTCCCTCCTTCGTGAGGTTCCCTTAATAGGAATTCTAAACTTCCCGCTCTGCTTGCAGAGCCAGACAATAGCCGATCCCAGAGTGCTGTATCCGCTACAAGATCCACTGGGCTTGCATGATTACTGACACACCATGCTAGTGCTCCTGTGCCTTGGTAGCACTAACAGAGTGGAACTATTCCCAAGTCTCTAAGACATGGCCTTGTTGGGGGGGACAGGCATTTAATATTTTTCCTCATATGCACAGTGGAAGTCCCTGGATTGCATCTTCCCTGCTTCCTTCCACGGGTTAAGATTTCCCTGCCCTCGGCCCATCTTTGCTGTGGCCGTTGCCAACCGCGCCAGTGACTTGATGTTCCGCAGCCCCCCTTGTCTATCCTCACGACTGATCGTCTATCTTCACGGCCGAAGCACTAGCAATAAGAAACCACTAACGTGCGCCCTCTGTCACTGCATGGCACTAGCAATTATTTGATTGTTTTTCCCAACCACAGAGGTCTGCCATTTCTTCGCTTGTGTCATGTATACCTGCATTGCGACATCCAGACCCACGAGTCTTACCCTCGACTCACATCTCATCATACCCCCAAGATTTATGATGCAAAACGAGAAGCGCGGTGAGCCTTCAAAAAAGACTACTCTGCGCTTGCCCTTCATTGCCCCCAAGGATGACCAATCTTCGAGTGCGAGTTCCACCAGGAGTGGTCAGCTGCAGCCAGGACCGATCATTCCCCCGAGATCAAGACTGCCTCCCCGGTCAAGGACAGGATGTGGTACCTGCCGAATGAGAAAAGTGAAGTGCGATGAGGGGAGGCCGGTCTGTGGACAGTGCACGAGACTGGGCCACAACTGCGACTACAGTCCGCGCCTGTCCTTTCGCGATGATACGCCAAGAGTGGTGGAACGGATGCAAGAGGTGTCGATCGTTGGGGGTTCGATATGGGATGGTCGGTCCCTCCGGCCTCCACGTCGAACTGCATCTGACTTACGAACAGGCTCGTCGCCTGCTCCGACCGAGACCAGCAGCGAATCTGTACAAGTCGATGACTTACCGCCGTTTGCACAACTGCTTACTGACGAAGACCGAGAGCGAAAGGCGGAGCGGTCGAGTCCGGGCACATACCATGTTGTTGTCAACCCTGACAGCTTTTTGCACCTACCGGAGTATAATGGTGATAACGACACAAAAAGGCAATCGCCCTTACGCCGCGGTTCGGTGGCAGCCTCACAGACCAGCAGCCAGTCAGCCATGGACGGAGTATTGGGACACAGCGATCCAAACACCGTGGTGCTTTCCCGATTTGAAGATGTCCCAAGGAGAGGTGCTGGAAGGGACCCTAAGTCGCCCCTGACCTCACAGAGCCGAATAAAGACGGAGGAGACGGAGGATATCTTGATGGATGGCGAGAGCGATAGGGTGTTACAGGACGAGAAGTACATGAGGCAGTTCCGGAGCGTCGTTTGGAAGCAACTTGTCCCTGCCGAAATAGACGGGATAGAAAACTCGAGCGCCGTCATCGTGGAGAGCGAGGCTGCCTTCTTCCCACCGGTGAGAAGCTCCTCTTAGGACTGATATGCGCCTTTTCGACTGACATAACTTTACTAGCTGTACCATGCGATGATGGCGGTCGCCGCTTTGAGCCTAGCAACACAAGATGAAAGAGAGTGGCTTGACGCACTCGGGCACTACCAGCAAGCACTGCCGGCATTGCAAAGCAGCCTGAAGAGTCCAGATGACCTGTCGTCGGACGGTGCCTTTCTGACGCACTTTCTCCTGCTTGTTTATGAGGTACTGTTGTACTGCTTCTTTTAGTGGGGATGCTGTTGCTAACTTGATGTCTTGTAGATTGCAGCCGCCGAAGCTGATCACTCAAATCTATGGTCACAGCACCTGTCAACATTACTGCGAATATCACTCTTGCGACGTGAAGTCTTTGGCGGCGAACGATATCCATTCATTGTGTGGTGGATATGTATGATTGACCTCGATGCCTTGTTTACTGGGGCAGGGTCCGGCGAATACGTTGGGGCGATGCTGAAGGCGGACATAATACCTCCGCCAAGCTTCCATCTGTACCCTTTGGGAATGGATGGGTCGAGTGTTGTATACCCGAATGAGGTGGACTCACTGCCAACAATATTGCAACTGGATTTTGAGGTGACTGTGTTGGCAGTGCGGCTGGCACTGCTGGCGCAAGAATTTCGGCAAGACGCAACCTTTGGCAAGAACGGGTCACAGCAGAGAGATCGAGACACACGAATACGTCAGAGCCGAATCTTCGAACTGCAGGAGCAATTGCGACAACTCTGGGCAGCGCCAGCCGTGATGATGCTTGGCCAGAATACTAATCACCTACCGACTCGCTCTAAACGGCTGTTCGAACACACCTCAACACTGTATCGCGCCTGTATCATCTACTCACATACCTCCATGTGGCCGACTCAGCGGCTTGATACCACCCCTGAATACGATACCGAGATTGCGGTTGCCTCAAACCAGATCCTCAGCATTTCGAGCCGGATCATCAACGAGGGCCGAGCAGACTGCAGATTCCTCATTTTCCCGATGTTTATGGCCGGATACGCAGCGATGGATGGAGGGCCGAAAGCAGCTGCTATGGACTTAATCGGACAAATGGAAAATCATAGTATTGGGAGGAATACGAGTGCCACGAAGAAGGTATTGAAATTGTTGTACGAGAAGCAGCGTGAACGGTTTATGATGACAGGCCAGAGCCTGGATGTTGACTGGATGGATGTTGTAGGTGAGCAGCAGATGTTGATTGTCAATTTTGGACTATAGAAGAGGAGGCAAAAAGGGATCGAGTGTGATCTGATGTGTTTAACGGCCGATGTGATACCCCTCCAACACCCCTTATGCATTAGCTGGCTGAAGCAGAAAGAGGAAGTTCCAGATGTATAGTGGACAATTGAGCGAACATAGTATTGAATCTTGACCAGACACCTCCGTAGGCTTGGGGGAGCGAAGAGGGCGCGTGAAGTCAACTCTAATTCAGTCGTTGAATTCCTACTTTAGAACCGCGCATGCAAGCAGAAAATACGGGTTACTACTTGGGTGACAAGAACTGAAATCATGACGAGGCTTATTAGAAAAAGGGGGTGAAAAGGTACGTACCAAGTTCTTGAATATTAGCGGGGGCGATTAAAGTGTAAAGTTACCAGACTCATTTCCCACAATTCCACTCTCATTCCCAACATGAGCTTTTCAAGTTGGAAACTTTATTGATTCCGACTGTCTGGATGTTGGAAAACCCACAGTACCAAGGAGGTGTGTTGCATCTTACACCATTAGTCGGTGGAGTTTGGCATTCTCTCATCAAGAAAGAGAAGGTGTGTTTTTTTGTCCTCGTTTCTGGCACCCCTTCAGCCGTCAAAGTTAAATGTTACCCCACCTGTGATTGGGGAAATGGACCCGCAAGGGTACAATACGTACCTCGTTAGGGGTGTGTGGCACCGCCCAATTCCAAAGAGGGCAGCTAGGGAAATGTAGCCACGCTATTATTGATCCGGAAGATGGGACAAATTGCAATAGCCGCAGTTCGATGCCTGATGTCATTAAACACGAGGGTCAAGGTGTGGAGACTAAACTTTCCGTCCGGCTAAGCTCTTAGGGATTAGATTTCCGCCTTCCATATCGCGGAGAACAGCGGCCGGATCATCAAAAACGCGGTATGGCCGTATTGAGATGGAGAAACTCCGTGCAACGGCTGACAGATTTTTCGGAGATTTCCAATTCCGATATCGGCAATTTTGGATAGGCGGGAAAATGGGTAGTTTATATTTTGGCGCCTGGAAAAGGGAACTGCCTTCGGGCATTTGGTCAATTTGAAACGATACAGAGAAGATTAGCATGGCCCCTGCACTAAGGATGACACGCTCAATCAAAGAGAGAATAACAGTTTTTTTTAGTTTTTTTGTATGTTTTTGCATGGGCTTGAAAGAATAGACAGTATGGAACCGATGAACGCATTTGGAGAAACCCTTTCTTCAATTGTGTGCTTCGAACAGTTACACGGGAGAGTAGGTTCGATTACCGTAGTAGCCCTGATTACTTTGTTCCATCGCATCGCATCGCCTGTACCTATTTGATTCTAACACAGCTATCAAGTACACAAGTCTCGCTAGGAGCTACCCACCAGGAGGTGATCGCTTATCATCGGTTATGCAAATGATGTCTGAAGCTATTCAAGCAGCTTTTCCCAGAAACCCACATGGCTGGCGGACAGACCACAAAACTAAACAATACCATTAAAGCGGGTGCATCATGTACCTGCATCGGAGAAAGTAAGTACCGGTACTACAGCCGTAGCCTGTTTGCTGCAGTATGATGATATCAGAAGGCCTTTGCTAGCTCGCTAATGCAAATGCATGCATGCATGAGCAGACCTGTAGATCAGTACAGTAGTACCAGTAGAGCGCAGGTGTAGCAAGCTTTCATGGCTTCCTCCTTTTTGTAACATTTCCGAGGCCTTGGAGTTAGCCAGAGTAGGACTTGATGTATTGGATATGGATTGAGGTGCGAGAAGGCTGCGAGGGATGAGATGGGATAGGATAGGCTGGGATGAAATGAAGTAGGTACTCTGGTCGGTGCGCTAGCACGTAGAAGGAATGTGTCAGAGGGAATCGTCACTCATTTGACACTAGACCCGATCAGGTCAGTGATTCAACCGACGTCTCGCAGTCGTCTCACACTCGTTTCGCCCCTGTGGCCCCGTATCGATCTCACAGTAGATATACGGCGCTAGGCGCCTCTCATTTCATAGGAATACAGAATCATCTTTTTCTGCACTCGTATTGATTGATTCTCCTCAAATTCATCCTGTCCCAGCAGGTGGATCAGTTCCTCATCATACGAGTCGTACCTTGATAGAATGTGGAAGCGGGTATTGGATGACTGGCAGGTAGACATATCGTTGACGACATTCCCTTTTTCATCATCAAAGAAGCGGCTGTTATATGAACGAGACAAGGCCGCTGAGCAAAGTTGAGGCTGGAAATCTTTACTGACTCCTGGCTTCAAAGGGTTTCTTGAGACATCGGTCAGCTAGACAGATATATATGTGCGCACAATGATGCTGAAGATTCAGGTTAGAACAAGGAATTATAGTCGGCCAAGCACAATGAACGATTTGTAATCCAAGACCAAAGAGGGAATAGGTAGTTGCTATCTGAACTGGTGCTTTGGGCCAAGTTGGGCGGAGAGAGAGGATCTTAGTAGTGCGACGGTGAGAGATATTGATCGATTCATTCCCTAGCCGTCAAATGCTGAGTCTCAGTTTTTGTCGACGGCCACCAATGATGGAGGCGCGTCTGTTCTTGAAGGCTCCTAACCATCGCCTGGCCATTCTTGTCCTCGTCGGTTGTGATATTTCCAGCCACTATAATGAAGTGTGTACTTCTCGACTGTCGCTCAGGCTCATGAAAATATCAATGTTTGATCGTTTAAATGCGCCTCTCAATGCAAAAACAATGTCCCCGCACATCTTTCGCTCGCCCATCGCACGATCTTATCGCAGTCTCCTAGCTTCTCTTTCGGACTCGAGCAGGCAGAGGATGTCGTCAACTTTCACTGCAATCATAGTCAGTATCTCCTGTCACTTTTGGTGGGATGGTGTTTGCAGATTAGTCCGTACCAGGTCCCTTGACGTTTCGGATGATGCTTCGGCTCGTGTCGTCCATGAACTCAACTCTGACTTGTGTGACACCGCCTCGGGAGCCTATGCTCATGAAGGTGCATGGTTAGCAAATATTTGCCTCATACTTGTATACTGCTAATACAGTTGGAGCAACAAGGGTGTCGTACCTGTTCGTCCCAGCACTCTCGTCACCTTGACCAGTTTGACAGGAACCTTGCCGGCATCCATGTTGAGCAATTAACAGCTTCTTGTGATCTCAAGATGGTTCAAAGTCACTGGATGACTGACCGGCTGATCGTCTGGGGTCGAAAATAGACTTGTAGAAGCGGTTGGCGTCGTGGATTGAAATCTTAGTCCGCAGTTGTGCGGAGGGACTTTGTTGCCAAGACTTCGCGCCAAGACTAGAAACCTTAAACTCTTACCGCCAATTAACTCCGGGTTTCGTTTGGTCCATACTTTTAGGCGAGGAACAGTAAGGGAAATCTGTTGGACTTGGATTTGATACTTTGGATTAGCAAAAGAAGCGATTGGAACGAAGAGCACAGGCATACGGAGGTTTAGATTATAAGGCAGTGGCCTACGCTCATTCATGCCGGGGAGGCTTGTTCGCGATCGAAAAAAGGAAGATCCTGTGGAGAGTCATATTAATTTTTTTTACGCAAGAGTTGTCCGGCTTAGGACTTGTTTTCTCTCTCTCTGAGGGGCAGCAGAAAGGGCATTCACTATGGACCTTGTCAACCACCTTTCGGACCGTGTCCTCTTCGCGATCCCTAAAAAGGGTCGGCTCCAGCAAGCGACACTTGACCTGCTCGCTGGATCGGACATCCAGTTCCGGCGCGAAACGCGGCTTGACATTGCGCTGGTCAAGAACTTGGCCATCGCGCTCATCTTTCTGCCGGCGGCCGACATCCCAACGTTTGTGGGCGAAGGGCGCGTGGATGTCGGAATCACGGGAGCGGACCAAGTAGCGGAGCATGACGCCAAGCTGCTCCCAGGCGAAAAAAGCGGAGTTGAGCAGGTGATGGATCTGGGATTTGGCAAGTGTAAGTTGCAGGTTCAAGTGCCCGAGAAGGGACCCATCACGGACGCGAGAGATCTGATTGGGAAGAACGTGGTGACGAGCTTTACGGGGCTAACAGAAGAATATTTTGCCAAGCTGGAGGGTGTTGAAGGCCGGGTTGAGAACGTGAATGGGAGCGCGATCAAGATGGCACGGTTGAGGACGAAGATCAAGTTTGTGGGCGGCAGTGTGGAGGCAGCGTGTGCTTTGGGCGTTGCAGATGGGATAGTGGACTTGGTGGAATCCGGGGAGACGATGCGCGCGGCTGGGTTGAAAGCCATCGACACGGTTGTGGAGAGCTCGGCAGTGCTGATCAAGTCACGACACACAACGAATGCGAAGCTTATGAATCTGATACAGATCCGCATTCGCGGAATCATCACCGCGCAACGTTACGTGCTGTGTCAGTATAACGTTTCGCGAGACAGACTGAATGAAGCGACCAAGATTACACCGGGGAGGAGGGCGCCGACGATTACAAGTCTGGATGAGCCTGGATGGGTTGCAGTCAGTTCGATGGTGGAGAAGAACAGGATTGCGTCGGCTATGGATGACTTAGCGGGTGTGGGGGCCACAGATGTGCTGGTCCTCGAGATATCAAATTCGAGAACGATCTGAAGTAGTGAAAGGCAGATTTGAGATGCAAACGGCCAAAAGGGCAAGATAGATTGTCGTCGATAGAGTCTTAGACAGCTAAAACAGAGATTGGGCTGCCATCTTTTTTGGTGGTGTAATAAGGCAAAAGGTATAATTACTACAGGAGACCTATTATATCGTAGTCGTGTTCGAGTTCGCGCTCGGAAAGATATGCAAGCACAATGACGTGAAGGCATCCGGCATCCGCCGCGTACAGCGATTCAAGGAGCCTAGTTATTGATAACGTAAAACAATCGAAGCCGCTCATCATATATATGGAGGTTAGTAGTAATCTGGACGGTGCACCATGAAAATAAAATTGGGCCATATTTGATATTTACTACCGTACCTGACAACATATTGACCTGTGCATCAACGTGCTGGGATTGAACATTTGGCATGCGACCTTGCTGACAACTCACGAGCGCCAACTCCTTAGTAGTCACGTCCGTTTGGTCGATACCACATTCTCTCATCTCTCAAAGTCTTCAAATTGAAGCGAGCTATTCTTAGCACTATATGCCGGCCCAAGTTGCTATGGCGTCGGAGTCCGGGCGAGAGAGCTTGCGCGCAATCAAATCATCTGGCAAGGAAGCACCGGAATCGGCATTCTCACGCTTTATCATGGGACCGATCGTATTCATCACCTTCGTGCTCTCTCTTGCACTGATCGACCGAAAAGCGGCAGAACGGATATTCGGGAGGAGGCAACGATCCAAGAATGAGCACTACCATTCTCACCAGAAGAAGCTTGGCAAGCAGGAAATGGCAGACGCTTTTCAGATCCAGAGGCGAGTGATAATTCTTTTCTGTCTGCTGACCGGCCTGGCGTTCGCTGTGGCGGCATTCGGGGCCAATCGACTGTGGCAGCTGGTGTTTTATCGGGAGTAGATCTCCTGCAATGACCTTGTGCTGGAATTGGGTGTGGACAACGCGGAAGCAAGAAGCTTGATCAAGGGAATCAAAAGTGTGGGTTCTGATGTCAGGAATCACTTCTCCGGCGCATCAGGCAAGCGCTCGATGACATATTTGCCTCTTGCGACCGACATAATGGGTACACCGGGCACCTTTCTGATTCTTCTCTTAAGATCTCGGTCGTTTGTAGCGACGATGTAGATTTTGTGACGGACAACTCGGTCGACAATGCAGTCATCTGCATAGGTGCCCTTGTGGCCGCACTTGAGTCTCTCCCATCTCTCGTCTCTGGCAATGCGAAGTGCTATGCGGTACTTTGGCCCGAGCTTCTCCAATTCGGCGTGACAGCAGTCGGTGATGATAGGAATGCATTTGGCGTATAAGCAGTCCATCATAGAGGGCAGCAATTCGAGCTTCTTCTGGACGGTATGTGAGAGGAAATTGGTGTCGACGAGGACGTGGTAGGGAGGAACGAGCGCGGTGTTATATTGGAAGAAAAGCGCTGAAGAGACTTGTGGCCTGACAGGGTCAGAGAGCATCAGCAGGGATGTTGCAGTGCAGCCGAGACGTCTGATGACTTACACTTCGCGAATGACGCCGTCGTCGGCTTTTTTCTTGCTTACAAGCGCAGCCTTGTCTTGGTTCTTCTTGAGTCGGGCATCGCGCTGACCAATAATGCGCTTGACCTGCGCGAACTTCCTGGTCTTTCTCTGTGTGCCCATGTCGGTGCAGTGTTAGGGGAACAGGGGAGCGGGTAGTGGGTGGAGAGAGTGTGGGTGGTGGAAGATGGAAGAGAAAATATTTGGGCAAACAGAGCAAACGGGGCAAACGGATCAAACAGGGTAAATGGATCAAACAGAGCAAACAGCTTAAACAACGCAAACACCATAAACAATGCAAACAGGTCCTTTTAACAGGGGCGCCAAGTGTTTTGCCGCCAAGCGGCCACTGCGGGTCTTGGATGTTTGGATCTGGCCCGAATCTGAGACAAGGGGGCCAGGCCCTTTTAGCACAGTGGCGCTGGGCTTGAACCACATCTTTCTGTCCGTGGCCTGAATTCGACCTGTCCCAGCGCAAAGTCCTGGCACCGTGGCCGTGTGGTACGACGGATTAATTGGGTTGTCAACTGAACAGCGAAGCGTCAGGAGGAAAGAGACAGCATGGTGGCTTCCACCAACACTGCACTGCCGACTCTGGCGGGCGTCTTCAACTACCCGGCAGCGTCGGTTCCTCCGACCAACAATGCACCGTACCTGCAAAACTCTCGGCTACCGGAGAACTTCGTCTTCATCGTGGTTGGTGCAGCGCTGGGGTTCATCGTGGTGCTGATCGTCACATGGCGGCTGTTGACTTCGTGGTCGATCAATAGGAAGACGAAGCAAGTGGCAGGAAAGCGCACAAGCTACCTGGCTCTAGCAGACATGAAGATGAACCCTGCAGCACAGTCCGGACACGACATGGCTGATCTCAGCAAGCTGCCCAGGTCCTTCGCCTCCGTTCCCAGTCTGTTTTATTCGCCGACAGCAGAGATAGCACGGCAGTCACAACGGCCACCGTCTCAGCATCTTCCCTCAGGACATTACAGAGACAACTCCGACCCTCAAAGCACTCAAAGGCGATAGTACCGTCTGCAGGAGAGTGGCCAGATGAGAGGAAGCGTCGGGTGGGCGATTGAGCAAGGCCAGCGACAGCGTTTGCATCCTCCGGCTCGAGGGTCGAGACAGTTGCCCAACTGGCCGAGGCATGTGGACAGGTCCATGTCCTATGCTTCCACCCTATACAGTCGTCCAACATCAAGCTATTACGAAGTCGGTCTATCGACATGAGCACAAAACAAAGACTGCATCTCTGGATCGAGAGGGTGAGTGTGGACGGCAAAAGTATGATGGTTGCGCAATGCTGCAGCGGACGCTTGTCGAATGCATTTGACATGTTTAATAATTATAAGATGGAGAACCTTCGGGGTTGTGTTGGTTCTGGAACAATGGCGCAAGGCGTTTCCTAACATGGCCATCTTTGGTCTGCATCATGAGGACGCATTCTGCATATGGCGTCAGCATTTCCGTCCTCGGTTGAAGCCGACGAGTGTGTGTTTGGTGGCATTTTCCAAGGCTAGATAGACAGAGACTTATGATGATCTACTAACTGTTGTATTGTCACGTGGAGTGTTTTGTATTGAAAGACCGCAAGATTGGGGGGCTGTCCGAGTACCCGGACGCTAATAATAATAAGCTAAGTTGGCGTATGGTAGCGGTACTAGCAATACATACGTGACCGACACTCCCATCAATCAATCCCTTCGTTTCGTCCCTTCGTTTCGTCCCCTCTCGTCTCTCACCTCTTATGATCTCAAGGGGTGACGGCCTGGTGATCATGTCATTCGCTCGCCCTTCTCCCACCTCACTGCGTCATCCTGTCCGACTCAGCCGGTCACTGCTCCAGCTCACACAGCGTCGCCATGCGCGCGTCCACGATATCCGCTTCGTGACGACTCAGCAACCGTCGTCAGCGGTGCTGGAAAAGTACCGGTCAAAATTGGAGCAAAAGGCCAAAAAAGAAGGGCTAGGGTCGGTGTCAGAGCTGAAGGAAGCATACAAGAAGAAGATCCAAGAAGTCAGAAAGCAAGCGGCCGCAGTATTGCCAGAGAACAGCAATGCAGCTGGTGCAGCAGCACCAGCAGCAGCAGTAGCAGCAACGTCGTCGTCGACAGCGTTCCAGCAAGCGCCGCCACCTCCGCCGCAACCGCAAGCACAAGGGCTGCCTAGTCGTGTCGTGGGCGGGACCGGGACCGGGACCGGGAGCTGGAGCGAGACCGGCACGGGCATCAAGCCGCTGTCATCGTACATCGACGTATCGAAAATACAGGAGCTACCGGCGAAGGAGATCGAATACATCTGGCGGCTACGGTTCGCGTCAGACCCGCTCTCGTTGTGCGCGGTGGTGCCGCTGTCGACGTACCAACGGATGCAGGCGACGGCGCGGCAACACCCGCAGTTCATTCTCCCCTTGCCGCGGCCAGGCGCGGAAGAGGGCAGCAGCGATGAGGAGGGCAGTGTCAAGACGAATATGGCAGGCTTTGAAGGCGGCGCGCGCACGGCAGTCGATGTGCATTTTCTGCAGTGGGCGTTCCATCCACCGGCTAGTGGTAGCAGCAGCAGCAGCAGCAGCAGCAGCAATACACACACCAGCACAGTCATCTTCACGCACCTGGCAGCGTTCAAACTACACGGGGCATATGCACAGCCGCATACGACGATCACGCACCATCTGGACCTGGCGGACAGTCATGGGATCGTGCTACTGAACGGCGGTGTAGTTGAGGGGCGAGGGGTGAGTGTGGAGGAAGGGCGGTGGCTGTTAATGTGTCTGCAGAGGTTTTATGACTTGCAAGGCCAGAGTGGCGGCGAGGCCCCCGAGCAGGACAAGAGGCAGGGCCTGCTAGAGAAGTTCAGCAAAGGGCATGCAGGATTCAGCCTGGAGGAGTTGGTTGACGAGGCGGAGAGGATAGGATGATGATGATGATGATGCTGCTGCTGCTGCTGATGCTGCTGCTGATGCTGCTGCTGCTGCTGCTGCTGCTGATGCTACTGCTGCTGTTGATGCTACTGCTGCTACTGCTGCTGTTGATGCCGATGCTAATGGGACTAAGAAAATAAAAAGTGTATTATTATGGTTACTTGAACGATCAAAGAAGCGGTTTACTGGCATCATGGCCGCTGTCGCCGTCGGATTCTCGCTTGGGCGGCGAGGGGTGCAGCACGTCGTGCAGGAGAAAGGACCAGATGGCGTCAAAGTAGCCCGGCTCGGCCACGGTGTCGTTGTGGTGGCCATTGGGGAAGTCGTGCCAAGACTTGCGGCAGGGGCAGATGGAGAACATGGTACGCATCATCTCCGGAGGGACAATCTCGTCCTTGAGGCCGGACAGAAAGAGAAAGGGGATGTCGGTGTTGGTCATCTTGGCCAGGGTCTCGTCGGATTTCCAGGTCTGGTGGCAGAGGCCGGAGATCCACTTGGCCACGGGCATGATGTAGGGAATCAGCTTGCGGATGGAGGTGAACGTGTTCTCGAGGATGACGCCGGCAATGTCGCCGACGTGCTGGTTGGCGTGGACCAGCTTGACGGTGAGGGCACCGCCCAGGCTCTGGCCGTAGATGACGATGCGCGTGTGCTTGAGCTCGGCGTGGTTGCGGACATAGTCGAGCACGGTCTGGCCGTCGATGGCCAGGCCCTCCTCGCTCGGGCTGCCCGTCGACCGGCCGTAGCCGCGGTATTCGGCCATGAAGCAGTAGCAGCCCAGCGTCTCCGATAGGACCTTGCCGATGGGAATACGGTGGCCGACATTGCCCGCGTTGCCGTGGAAGGCGATGATGGTGCAGTTCTTGCGGATGGCGCTGTTGGGCGGCCGCAGCAGGTACGCGTGCAGCGTCTCACCGTCGGGCGTGTGCACGTCGAGCGAGTCGGCGTTGTCGATGCTGAACTGTGCCGGCTCGGGCACTTGGGTGCGCGAGCCCGGCGGCAGGTTGGCGGGATAGATGAGGTCGTTCTGGCGGAAGTACAGCAGCGTGCTGCCCACCGCCGTCAGGCCTGAGCCGGCGAGGAAGGGCATGCGCAGGTAGGAGAGCAGGGTGGCCAAGTTCCAGTAGCTCATGGCGAGGGCGAGGCCGACGCGCGGACGTGCACGTGGCGGGCGAGGGAGGCCGGCCGTGGTGTTTGCATCGAGAGGGAAGGAGTGAGACAGAATGAGGGTGTGTTTGGACACCGACCGAGCGAGACAAGGAGCTGGCGCCGGCTGTGGCTGAACACTATCGGCGACTCGTCCAGCAGCCTTGTAGCCTGGTCGTACGCTCGCTGCCGAGGGCTGCGCATGCGAGGCGGCGAGGCGAGCCGCAGGCGTCAGGTCGATGAGTCAGCGCGCGTCTGTGGCGGCAATTACACCAATAGGAGGCGGCTGAGCGCAGCCTTGCGCAGCCTCGTCGTTGTGTGGCTGTAGCTGTGGCTGTGGCTGTGGCTGCGGCGGCGACTCGCGTCTGCTGGCTGCCTTTGTGCATCTCTCGCTCTGCAGACCTGTTCCTCCTCCTGACCTATTCCTCCCTTTGTCTCTTCGTCTCTTCGTCTCCTCATCCACATCCACATCCACATCCACATCCTCTCGCTGACTCCGGTTCTTCAGCAACCACCCACCCACCAACACCACCCACCAACACACCCACCAACACCACACTGCACACACTACACTACAAACACTACTTTACAAACAACACTTCACAAACACCACTCCACAAACACCACTCCACAAACACCACTCCATAAACACCACTCCACAAACACCACTCCACAAACACCACTCCACAAACAACACTCCACAAACAACACTCCACAAACACCACTCCCCTCGCTCCTTGCCATGCTCGGCCCGGGCACAGGGATGCTGGGCCAGGACGGCATCCACGTCGACATGAACCACCTCAAGTCCGGCGAGGTCAATCTGGGCACGTCGATCATGGCCATCAACTTCAAAGACGGCGTCATCCTGGGCGCCGACAGCAGAACAACAACCGGTGCATACATTGCCAACAGAGTGACGGACAAGCTGACGCAGGTGCACGACACCATCTGGTGCTGCCGGTCCGGGTCGGCCGCGGACACGCAGGCGGTGGCCGATATTGTACAGTACCACCTTGGCATGTATGGGATCGCGAACAGCGAGCAGCCAACTACACAGACGGCAGCCGCGCTGTTCCAAGAGCTGTGCTATGAGAACAAGGACATGCTCAGGTGAGTTAGACCACCACACCAGCAGACCAGCAGAGCAAGAAGCGTAGTGCTGACCCACGTTCGCAGCGCCGGCATGATCATTGCTGGCTACGACAAGCGCCACGGCGGCCAGGTCTACTCGATCCCGCTGGGCGGCTCGTTGCACAAGCAGTCGTATGCCATTGGTGGCTCAGGGTCGACGTACATCTACGGCTTCTGCGACGCACACTGGCGAGAGGGCTTCACTGAGGACGAGGGCATCAGCTTCGTCAAGAAGGCACTGCAGGAGGCCATCAAATGGGACGGCAGCTCAGGCGGAGTGATCCGGCTGGTGGTGCTGACGGCCAAAGGCGCGCAGCGACATCTGTATCTACCTGACAATGGCTACAAAGGACCGGGGCTGCAGCCAAAGGTGGGGGCTTAGTAGAGAGTGACCTTGAAGTCTTAGCCAGCTGTACCCTTCTCTGCTGTACATCTGCCTCCCATCTGCCGGTGCCGGTGTTCAGGCCCTTTCTCGGCCATTGGGCACGGCCGCGTGCGCGGCGTCCACTAAAATACTGTATGTAATAAGTTGTCTAGTACCGGTAGCTGTTGACTTCAACCTCGCAGACCCGAGTCCCGGGTACGCTGCGTGCTGGTGCCAGTAGCTGGACCACGGTAATAACTCAGGCCTATTTATTACAGTAATACCGGTAAGACTAACAAGCAGCCTGGCCGACCGTTGGAGCGACGCCAAGCAAGCGCCAAAGCATATCGTCAAATCCCAATTACACATCAGATCTAAGATGACATGATGATTCCACCCGGATGGTCCCAGAGTACTAGCCTTGCTCGTCGTGCTTGCGTGCGGCGTGCTGCTACTGGCTGGTTTGCGAGTTTCTGACCTGACCCAACGATCCACGATCTTTTACATCCCAATCTATCTGTCTATCTCCCGGCCTCTGTCCGTCTTTCTCTCATCAGCCTCTTCGCCCCCGCTAAGCTGGGCCCGTGCTCTGCTGCTCTGCTGCTCCGCTGCTCCGCTGCTCTGCTGCTGCTGCTGCTGCTGCTGCTACTGCTGCCGTGACACTGACCGCCCAACCAGACGCACGTCACCATTTGCCATGCATGTGGTAAGTGCCCCCACCACCTGCCAGATGACGCAGGCCCCCAGCGAGACATGGAGGAGCAGATACCGGGCTGAGCGGTCTGACTAGGACGGCGCCTCGTTGTGTTGACGTCGACACCACTGGAAGTGTGTGAAGCGTTACAGGCCCACTCCCGCGGGTCTGTTCCTGCTGCTACTGCTACTGCCACTGTTACCGCTCCTGCTGTTACCGCTCCTGCTGTTACCGCTCCTACTGCCCCTGCTCCTGCCCCTGCTGCATCTTCTCCGCTCCTGCCCCTCTTGCATCTTCTCCGCTCCTGGCCCTCCTGCATCTTCTCCGCTCCTGCATCTCCTGCGTCGTGGGCTGCGCCTGCCGCTGCTCCCCTTGCTGACTCTCGCCCGCAGACTCGACACCCCGCGAGCTGAGATGGGATCGCTAGTCATGACCTCGACCCATGCGCCCGACTTCGGCCTCCAGCATTCCTATCACCACCGCATAATGGTCGACTCGGACCAGTATGAGAGCGACAGACCGAGCGGCACTCAGCGGGCCAGAGCCTCAACCGCCCCACACACAGCCCACGACACAGCCCACGACACAGCCCACGACACAGCCCACGACACAGCCCACGACACAACCCACGACACAACCCCTTCCGACAGCCGCGAACGGCCGGCGCAGAAGCCGGCGTCGGCGCAGCTGCAGCCCTCCGAGGCTTCATCCGACGCCGCCGCCACCATCCACGTCCCTGTGCCTGCACCATCCGCCACAACATCGACCACAACCACCGCGCGCCCGCGCCAGCCTTATCATCCCCGCAATGCTGCCCAACACACGCATGCCTCGATCCACTCTTACTCCCACGCCTACGACCAGGCCGGCTTCCCCCCAGCCAGCGATTCCGGCGGCCTAACCGACTCGTCGCCCTCGTCGCCGCGCCTGCTGCCTACCTATCGCTCGGCACGCTCGCTGGCCGGCTCCGAAGCGACGTCGCCGAGCAGGATAAAAGTGCGCGATCTGTCGCACATCCAGAGCTTCGCCAGCGAGGAATACCTCAGCCGGCGCCTGGCCCACCGCACCACCAGCTCCTTCTCCGAGTCGGGCCGCCAGTATGAGATCAGCTCGATGCCGGTGACGGACATCATCGAGATGGTCGCCGGCCTGCTGACCAAGATCACCGCCACCAATGACCGCCAGCACGAACACGTCCACCGGCCTATTGCCCTGCCCGAGGACCACGCCATGCACCCGCAGGCATCCTGCGTACTCGCCTTCCACGGCAAGAACGTGCCCAGCATCTCCATCCTCAGCTACCTGTCCCGCATCCACAAGTACTGCCCGGCCACATACGAAGTCTTCCTGAGTCTGTTGGTCTATTTCGACCGCATGACCGACCTGGTCAACACGGCGCTGCTGCAATCGATGCAGCAAACAGCCATTGAACCTGTCTTGGCGCGCAGCCCTACCACCGCTCCCACCACCACATCTACGTCTACATCTACAGTAGCCACAACGATGGCGACAACCCCGCAGTCGCCCCAACCCACGCATTTCGACACCCCTATGCAGGTGGCCACACCTCCTTCGTCCGCCCAGGCCCAGATCCCACCTGCACCGACCGGAATGGGAGCGGCCGATGATCTGTCGCAGTTATTTGTTGTCGACAGCTACAACATCCATCGTCTGGTCATTGCAGGCGTCACCTGCGCCAGCAAGTTCTTCTCCGACGTCTTTTACACAAATTCGCGATACGCCAAGGTTCGTCGTAACTGCCCTCTTCTCCCCTGCCCCACTCTCTCTGCAATGCACCTGCTAAAACCATACTTTCTGCACCAGGTCGGCGGTTTGCCCCTCATCGAGCTTAACCACCTCGAGCTGCAGTTCCTTATCCTCAACGACTTCCGATTGAGCATCCCCGTCGAAGAGCTAGAGGCCTACGGCACCATGCTTGTCGAATTCTACGCCCGCGAAATTGTCGCTCAGCAGCAACAGCCACATCACCACTCCCATTCCCAACACCCCTCTTCCGCCTTAGTGAGCCCCGCTAGTCCCCATGCCGCCGAGGCCATGTACATGCGCGAATCTGCACGAGGCCAAGAGTCTCGGTAAAACCAAAACCACCCCACCGGACCTCTACATAGACTATCATGACGCACACCCATTCCCGGCATTTTCCAGCATCCTCCTCCATCCTTGCACTGGCACGATGCTTTTTCGTTTTTTGGCATTATTCGAATACAATACACTACTGATACAATATACCCGTTTTTTTCTTTGGCTTCTCTATTTTTTTTTATATTATCATCTTTTTTACACTGAAAAATTAGCTCTTGATTTTAAAGTCCTGGATGTAGAGCGCTTGCAGTAAGTACCGTACACCTGACTGCCACTGCCATTACTGCTACTTACTGTATGTACTGCATATATAGGAAGATTGGTTGTCGTACATGGCCTGCCCCCCCATCAAACAAAAGTCCAAAATTGCCCTTTCTTAGAAGAGCCCACCATTATTGACGACGGGACGCTGATGCATGTACATGCGTCTTCCAAACTGATGATTCAACAAGTCCCCTTGCCTTTGCGCCTGATCGTTCCCCTTCCATTGACCAACCCTGCCGTAGCCATACCCAAACCTACCACTACCACTACCACTACCACTACCACCACCACTACCACCACCACCACCGCCGCCAGCCTCCATTTGGAACGGCCGCGCATGCGCTGTTAGCGGTCGATTCACCCGACCACTGCTTGGTGGTATCACGGGGTAAATGGGCTCGTCTTGCTCGTCTGCCTCTTCCCACGTTTGCTTGAGATTGCTGCTGCTGCTGCCGCTGCTGCCACCTTCCTGCCACGACTGCCACTTAAGCGTCTCACCAGCTGTCTGTCGCCTAGCTCTCCACATGGCCGCTTGCGCTCTCCACCCGTCTTGGCCTTGGCCCTCTCCTGCACCTGCACCTGCACCTGCACCTGTACCTTCTGATCCAGCTCGTGGTGGCCCCTGAGGCCAGATATCCATTGGCCGTGGAGAGTGAGATGGCGCTGGTGGTGGTGGTGGTAGCGGCGCTTCAGCTTCAGCTTCATCTTCCTCCCTGTTCCAGTACCTGCCAAAGCCTTGCACCTCATTGAACGACACTGGTCTTGGTGAGTACTTCTGTGGCACCCACCCCATATCCATTGGTCGCGGGGACTGACCACCTAGTGGCAGAGGTCGAGGCCCTCTAGCTCTGTCCGGGTCCAACTGCCTGCCAAGGTCTTGCTCAGCTTCCTCCCTGTTCCACTGTTTGCCAAAGTCTTGCGCTTCGTTGAACGATACTGGTCTTGGCCGCCGCTTGTGCGGCGACATGTCCATTAGTCGTGGAGAGTGACATTGTGGTCGACGCCCTTCAGCTTCGTCCTGGTTGCGCCGCATGTCAAGGTCTTGCTCGTCATCGACCAGTGCTGGTCTTGGTGAGGCCTTCCGCGGCGAGATATCCACTGGGCGTGGAGAGTGAGATGGCGGTCGAGGGGCCTTGCCCTTATCCTTCCTCCTCCGCCCCCGAGACTGATGCTCAGTGTCGTCCAAAAACGAGCTTGCCGAGTGCATCTGGGGTGGGATATCCATTGGTTGCGGAGAGTGACATGGCGGTCGCGGAGTTTCGGCTTTATGACTGTTCCGCAGGCCCTGAAAGTGAGGCTCGGGATCGACCAGTAATGGACTTGGCGAGTGCGATGGAGGTGGTGGCGGCTCGCGCTGCTGCTGATGACGCCGCTGCTCCAGCTGGTACGGGTATTGTTGGGCATTGCGGCCCTTGTCTGGACGAATCTGTCTCAGTAGGTGCGGCATTGGTGGAGCCTCAGACTGCTTGCGGGCTATGTATCCTCGATCGTCAAGAGATGAGCCTCGCTGATAACCTACCTCATCAGCTTCCTTGATCGTCCTGCTTCGTAATCTGGCCAACTCGCTTGCAGTGTGGTCATCAAACATCGACCTGGGTCGCGGCAGCTTGCTCGAGATGTTGGATGGGTTCAGTTTGCCCCTGTTCAAGTCTGACACCTGACCTTCCCCTCGAGCTAGGTCGTACGGCGACCCACCAATGGAAGACGCTACCGTTCCAAAGTCGCTGATGATAGCTCTTGTGTCACGCTCGCTGATCTCAGCCTGCTGCTTTGACTGGCTGGCTTTCTGCCTCCCAAACCATGAGCTATGGCGAGTGCCAGCTATTATTCCACCTGGCCGCTTCACTGGCTGATCTGGCTCGGGCGCGGGCGAGGGGAACCTGAGATTGACGTTGTTTACATCAACAGTGGACAAGCTATTCCCATTTGGAACACCATGCAGGGAATTGACTGTCCTTTCCAGCTCGGGCAATTCCTTCGCTCGGACCTCAAGCTTGGCGCTCATTTCGGGACTCACCAACGGAACCGAAAGAAAGTCGAGGCTGGCAACTTTCTGTACAACCAATGCCTTCTTCTTCTTGTTGGCTAAGCTGCGCTTTTGCAGCTTCTTTGATTTCGACTTTGCGTTCTTTGCCTCCGTTCTTGGCACTTCTGTTGAACTGCGAGCCAGTTGCGGGATAGCCTGACCATCCCTGAAGCTTGGCAGGTCGGCTGGAGCTGTCTTCCTCGATTTCAAGATTGGCTTGAAAAGCGTTGAAGAAGAGGCTGGCTGTGGCTGTTTGGTCGCAGCAGCTGCCAGGCGCGTCACCGGATCGCTTTCGCTCCTCGAGACCGACGCTCTCGACGCTGTCGGTGCCAATGTGCGCTGGTGCTCTTGGTTTTCCCCAGCTAAAGACTTAACGGAAATGCCGGAGCTATACCCGCTATCTGACTTGCCCGAACGATGCTGATGCGGCAACAGGAGTCGCTTCATGCAAGTCACAGCGCCTAGTACATGGGAATCCATGCTCTCCTCCATTGACGAAGACGCAGTCGGTGGATAGTTTTGAAATTCGACGGCGGAGTCGAAGGCCTCAGGGTCACCGAAGTCGGATTTCAGAGGTGAATGCCATGATTCGATGGAATCCAAGCTTGTTCGAGGCCCAGTCTGCCCTGGATCTGGAGTGATCGTGCCCAACATGCTACTGCTGCTATCATCAAATAATTGGTCATCAATCTCCGTCTTCTTGGTGGTCGTCCGTAACACTGAGCCAGCGTCTGACATCAAACTGATTGGAGAATCAGACCAATGAGACAACGTCGAATATGACGACAAGCGTCCAGTTTGTCTGTTGTCTTCCTTTGGTTCTAGATGGGTCGAATGGATCGAAGCAGTCTCGGCTGCTGTGTCGATGTTGTGCTCCACAGTCACTGAGCACGGCCGATCAGGGTTATATGGCATTGGAGGCAGCTCTGAAATATACTCGGCAGCAACGACGGAAGCATCTTTCTGCAGCGCAGCTGGGGCGGCTGCAACAGCAGCGGTGGAAGGCAGCGGGTCCGCGGCAACTGCATATACAGCTGTATCTGCCCAGATGCTTCTGCTGCTAAGCCCAATGACTTCCCTGCTGCGTGCAAACGGGGGAGCTCCGGAATTGGGGTAGATATGATCCTTCTGCCCTGATTCGGAGCCATAGTCACTTGACACATCACGCCTCGGTGCGGCGACTTTGGCTAAAAAGTGACGTGACCCATCACTCGCTGCCGGAGACGCGCGGCCGTTGACAATATGCAGAGAGCCGAGTCGCAGACCACCCAGATGGGTATAGTCTAAACTACTTGGAGTCTCTGTTCGAGTGATCTGCGGAGGAGGATACCACAGCCCGTCGTCACCCTCATCGAAAGAACGAGAATCGTCATCCAGGGCAGTTGTCGTCTTAGTCACAGGCTGGTCGATCTCCTGAGGCTTGTTGGCTTCTGATTCCTCTTGTACGACTTCAACAATGATGCTCTTCCTAGTGGCAGTGCCTGGCTGGAACGAAGCTCTCCGATTGGGCGGAAAGGATGGAGAGGCCACCAAAGTGTCAGATGGCAAGGCCAGAGGTCTGGCGCAGTCGTCACTTTGCTGGGAACCGACAATTTCGTTCTTGTTCGTAGCGGGTGTGCTGGGCTTCCTACCTCCAAAGATATTTGAAAAGGCCCTCTTTGGCTTTGGTGGGGACGGAAGGAGGGGCTGAGATGCATTGCTGGCTTCGAATTTGCTGATCATCATAGCAACACCGCCACGCGGTCGCTCGTTGGCTGGCTTGGCTGGATCTCTGCACAGCTCTCCGTCGAAGATTTGCGCCTTGATCTCGCGCTTTGCCTCCAAAGAAGTTGGTGTTGGCATCGAACCACGGGCTCCACCAAATCCCTCGGTGCTAACATCGCTGCCTGTCTGGGTGCTTGTGTGGCCGCCGACTAGATCTTGGCTGGCTAATAAGGCAGAATTGGTAGATAGACTGTTAGTGTAGGGCTTTGACAATTTGTTTGCCCGTGGCTTGACGTCTGGTTGGTCCTGGGCAGCCTCTGGCTTCCCGGAAGATTTTCTGCGACCAAAGACCATGGCGGACAACCTTTGGGTGCTTGGGGGAGCTATACCAGTCTTGAGCCATAGACAATGCTCGACTCCAATCAAGCCATCATCATTGGAGTAGGCTGGCTGCAGAGACACTCAGGCGGCTGGTGTGTAAACAGTGGTGAGTAAACAGGAAGCAACTGAAGGAGTGACTAGATCAGCAGAGAGCACCTCAGAGTGAGTGGCAACGAGAGTTCTGATTTTGCTTCAACGCAGCGCTTAGTGAGAATCATGCAGTGTCAGTGCAGACCGGCAGCCACGGCAACGAACGAAGTGACATGAAATGAAATGAAATGAGCGCACACCTTTTTTCCTACGACGGTACGAGTACCTATGGAGTTCTCGACATGGAAGGCCGTTTCAAGACCCGCCATGCCGGAGGAACTATTGGCCACGCGGATTGTGCATAACAAGGCAAACCTTGGAGCTGATTGTGGGTCGCGGCCATGGTAACCGGGTGATGACCTGGCCGTGGACCAATAGGTGATTAGGATGCGCGAAGATGCGGCGACTTTCTGCACCGATCACACCGTTAGTCAACTTTCTTTCAGCTTGGTGTTCGCGGATCCCATGTCCGTCCTGCGGATCTTCGGTCATGTTCGTCAGGCGGGGTTCGGACAAATCTTCCAATCCATAGGCGGGTTAATAATGCAGTCCTGTAATAACTAAGTGCACGGAGGAACCAGATTAGTAAGTCAACATGAAAGATAAAATTAAACACAACGCAGGGAATTATTTTATTGAGCTGACAATGATTCATGCTCGTTCCTATAGAATTTGTCTTCTGTATTTGTCTAGGACAGTACAAGCGCTTGATTATGGTACAAACAGTCGAGAGTACGGGCTATAGATTATAGTACAACTAGTTGAGAGTACAAGACATTGATAATAAATAGTACAGCAGTCAAGAGCCGCTTATGTTCATTCAGTCGTGCATCCCAGAGTAGTGAAAACCGTCAGTCGCTCTTGCCTGTCAACTTTTACTCAATGTTGACCCTCTTGCTCTCGGGAGCGGGAGCCTTGGGGACGATGATAGAGAGCAGTCCGTTTTTCAAAGAGGCCTTGATGTGGTCCTGGTCGACGCGCGCCGGGAAGGCGAACTGACGCTGGAAGCTACCGACATGGCGCTCAGAAAACCAGTACTGCTCCTTTGGGCTTTCTTCAGCCTTTGCAGGCTCCTGGACTTTGTCCGTCTCGGCGGGCTGAGCTGGCTCGGAAGCTTCCTTCGAAGCTGCTGGCGTGTTGCTGGGCTCTTCATCTTCCACGGTGGCCCGATGAGATTTCACGCTGTTGGTCTCAGATGCTGGAGTTGTTGCGCTTTCCTGAGCCGGAGCATCTTCAACAGTTAGGTCTGGTCGGGTGCCCTTCTCAGTGTGGCGTTCGCTTCGGCCCTTGATTGAGAGAGTGTGCTCGTCAACGAATTCAACCGACACGTCCTTGGGTTCGACACCTGGAAGTTCAGCATCGACATGATAGGCCTCTGGTGTTTCCTTCACATCGAATCTGGGTCTCCATTCTTTCCGTGTCTGGCGGGATGCTCGCTGCACCTCAGCGAAAGCACCATCGAGGAGACTGAGAAGAGGTGTGACCTCCTGGCGTACGGGGCCGCAGCGCCCAGGTCCGAAAGCGATTCTTGGAAGGAGGAGAGACATGTTTCTTGCTGAGCTTGGTGAAGAAGTTTTGATGATTCTGTGAAGATGTGGTCGTCGAGATGTATGCATGAGATTGTATCGAGATGAGGAATGGAATGCTGGAGTAAGGAGTTGTACCAAAGATTTATAGGAGGCCATGATGGCGGTCGAAGATGCCAGTATGTTCGGTTTGATGAGCAATCGATGCTTACGTGGTGTTTTGCTAGATGCTTCTCTTTGTACACGAGTTGTTGCTGCCTTGCCTTCTCGCCACATCGAGAAGGTTCTCCACCATTCGACGACTTTCCGACCAATCAAGGCAGAGAGATCTCGAAGTGGCCAATCAGAACAGTCCTTTCCGTGGCGCGATTAGGGGTTCAAGATATGCGGTCAGATGAGATCAGTGAATGTCAGTCACTCCCGGACTTGAATAGAGGTCCAGTTTTCTATGTCCCATGCGAAGCAGTGTCTCGATAGCCGAAAAGTCTTTGCGGTCCACATTCCTATATCGCCTGAATTCGCGGCGTGCGGCGTCACGGAAATGTTGCCTGGAGTGTGTAGGTTTTTTACCAGCTTCTCTTAGACACTGGCGGTAGAGCTTGAGGACTTCTTTCTGCAGGCCGGAGAGCGTCATGCCTGCATCACGGTCTGGATCGCGGATTCTGAAGAGAGAAGGGCAGGGTGGAAAGGTGGGAAAGGAGGGATTGTCGTGAAGAAGATGACGCTGATTTCATCGAGACGATCGCCAAGCCATCTTCAAAGTTCGTGCTACAGTACGGGTAGTTAAATGGCGTACAGGACGACAGCTGGGCATCGGTAAAATAGGCAAATCTCAAAAATGAATACCGGGTACGAGGTTTGCTGATATAGATTGTCATGTCTCATTAATTGTATAGTTTGCACCATCATCGCTATTCATCAATGGCCCTACTGTGTATGTATGGAGAAAGTATAAAAAGACTGCGCATGCGCTAGCAGAAGAAACGATAACAGCGCTTCCAAAATGGCCAATTCTGCCTCTCAGCTCTCTCCTCTTTCAAGATGTCCTTGAGGCCGACATCGCGCTTGCCAGTGACAAGATCCAAGTTCCTTGGCGCAACTATCTTAGGTCGGCGCCAGAGCTTGTAAAAAAGATACATGATGACGATGACGGGAAATGTCAAATAGGCTTGAAAGAAGTTGGTAGCAACTTCCCTGCTTGTCATATGCTGCCATCCCACTGGCCAGATACCTACCCATAGTTGAACGACCAATATAAGGATGTTGAAGATGAGACCAACCCACGAGCCGATGATGCCAACGGGGGAGCGAAAAGCAAGCTCGTCAAGCGCATAGCCCTGGAGAAACCATGCGCGGCGGAAGCGGAGGTGGGCAAGGCAGATTGAGGCCCAAGTCAAGACAGATGACAGGCCGGAAAATGCAAGCATCCAATCAAAGGCTTCCTGTTGTCGAGTCGAGGCGGCCATGTAGGCAAGGAGACCGATGGTAGAGGCGACAATTATGGCCACCAATGGGCGACCTTTGCGATCAATGTAGGCCAGAATGCGAGGGGCTTGGCTTTGCTCGGCCAAGGCAGCGAGAGTCCTGGATGAGCCATAGATTGCAGAATTTCCAACGGAAAGGACGCTGATCATGATAACGACATTCATGATTCCCGGAAGAGCCTGAATGCTGGCATCTTGAATTGAGATGACAAAGGGTGATGCTTTCGCGTCAGCGCTGGATGTGCCATTCAGTAGGCGCGGGTCCTTATAGGAGACGAGCGTTCCGACGAGAAAGAGGGAGACGACATAGAAGAGGGTTATTCGCCAGAAGACCTGACTGGATCAGCACGCCTGGCGGGGAAAGATGTAGAGAACGGGGACAAAGTGTAATTACGCACCTGTTTCATGGCTGTGGGCAGTGTCTTTCTTGGATTCTCGGTCTCTGCAGCGGCCAGACCAATAAGCTCGGTTCCGCTGAAAGAGAAAGCGGCGGTGACAAAAACACTGCAAAGACCCTTAAAGCCATTATGGAAGGCACCCGGGTTGTGCCAGAGCTTAAAACCGATGTAAGAGCCATTTGGCCCACCAGCGATGTTGATGAGAACGCCGAGGATGATGTAGCCTATGACTGCTGTTACCTTGACGATTGAAAAGACAAACTCGGCCTCGCCGTAGCCTTTGACACCGAAGAAATTGATTAAGATGATGAGGGCGAGGAAGATGGTTACCCACGCAGCGTTCAATGGCACGTCTCGGATCCAGTAGTCGATTGTGATGGAAGCGGAGATAATCTCGAGGGGAAAGGTGATCAGCCATTGTAGCGCATAATTCCAGCCCATGGCGAAGCCCCATGCCGGATCAATAAAGCGTGTTGAGTAAGCAGAGAAGGAGCCAGCAATGGGGAATGTGACGGCTAGCTCGCCCAGGGCTTGCACTGTGCAGTACATCATCATGCCGACGAGGGTGAAGGAGATGAGCAGAGAGGCCGGGCCACCAGTTGCTAGGGCCTTGCCGGACCCGACAAACAGGCCTGTACCAATACTGCCCCCGATGGCCATCATCTGTAGGTGGCGGCCCTTCAGGCGGCGGAGCAAGGGCGACAAGGCCGTGGCCTGCGCTGCCGCTTCGGCATCGAAGCGCTTGTGGTAGTCATTCGAGATCGAGGTGTGACTTGTCAGGCTCGCGGCCGGATCACGACGGAAGGAGTCAATGAAGCGGTCCTTGACGCTTCGATCGACACGAAAATGCGAGCCCTCATCAGTGGATGGGCCCGAGAGGGACGACATCTGGGGCGACCAGCTCTTCTTGTCCTCCATGTCCCCGCGAGAGTTGACTGTGGTCGGGGCTGGAGGAGGCACTAGTCATGCGGAGGAAGTGGCAGAAGAGATTGTCTGGCTGCGCCTGGGTCGCGATGTGAACTCCATTATTGAAGGCGAGGGGCTGGTACGGTAAACTATTATAGCCAAGCGAGGATCTACCGGTGTTGTGTGGTTAGCAAGCTGCCCACAGAGATAGGGAGATAAGGGGGCAAAGTGCAAAGCGCGTGCGGCATGTGGTACACTTAGGGTTAGGGTTGTGCTGGGGAGTTACTGCCTTTCTGGGATGACTTGGCTATTTCCTGCTACCGTACTTGTATGAACTGGATTTTTAAATTAATAAAACCTTCGCAGCGCCGATCTCATCTTACGGGCCCTGGCCTTGGGTGACCTCTGATGGCCGCGATGGTCTTTTTCCTATGGGACGATTCTTGGAACAGGGCCTTGATCAGGTCGACGACCTCGTCTGGACTGAACTCTAGACTAAGCTCGCCTTCAGTCCAGAGGAAATCGATGTCGACCAAGGAGCTGTCGAGGATGTTGATGAGATACTGAAACTTGAGCCAATTGGGCACATAGACTGCTGTCATTGGCACAGACTGCACCTCGTCCGAAGCAGTGTGGCCCGGGGGTTTGGCCACGAATAAATCGCCGAGTGAGGTGATGCGGGATGCGAAAGAGACAAGCTTCTCTGACTGAGGCGCCGAAATCTCATCCATCTCCTCGATATCGGAAATGAATTTGTTGATGACCAAGGTGATCAAAGCACCGACTGATTGAAGCAGTGCAGAGGTGGAGAGGATTGGCTTCCATTCCTCATAGACCTGTTTGACGCGGTCTACAGTTGAGCTGACGGCGTTCTCAATCTCTCGTGCGTATAGCGGTTGGGTGCAGGCGGCAAACCCTTGGGCGCCATCGAGTAGATCGGCCAAAATGGTTCTTTGCAATTCCATCTCCCTCGAGTATGCTGACCGCGCAAACTTGTCCATGGCTTGGCAATCTGGTTGGATGCTTGGCATGTTCTCTGGTACGATAATGCCTCTTAGCTTCTCCGCGAGGTAGGAAGCATCATTGTACAAGTTCATGTTGCCGAGCGAAGGCGAGTTGCCGTAGTGAGTCGGCGCTGTGGCTCGGAACATGGCCAGAGCAAGGACGGGGAGGGCTAAGAGGGCCTTTGAAGGAGACACTCGCTGTAGGCTGGCGTGTTGGACTTGGGCTAAGGAAATCGAATCTTGAATGTCGCGCCCGACTATGTCTATCAAGTGATCGGGCATGTCGGTGATGCTATAGTATTCAATCAGTTTGAGATCGTCGGCCGTGGCGCTAGCACCGAGCCTGCTGTTTGTGTGCAGATTATTGTGGTCATCACCCTTGGCCGTCTTGGGCGGTGCTGTAGCGTCGCTGTCATCGTCGTCATCGCCCCAGCCCCAGCCATCAGCTTCTTCACCGCCGCTCTCCCTACTGTTTGGAGTATGGTCGTTGCCATTTTGAAGCGTCTTAACAGGGCTGACTTGGTCTCCGTTGTCGAAGTCCCAAGCGCTAGTATCATCGGCGGTATCATCGACAGCGTGGGCTTCACCCGGGTCCCAAGAAGTGTTCCAATCGTCATCGGCTTGATCGGCTTGATCGGCCTTGTTATCAGCAGGCACGGTAGGAGCTGGCTGTCGTTCGATACGCTCAACCTGATGCAAGTATCCTTTTGAGGCTGAGAATGCCTTGCGCACGGCATCCAAGCTTTCGGCCTTCCTATTGGCCAGCCAGAAGCTGGGAGCATCGTCAATCCACTTGGACAGTTTGGCTGTGCCAGGCCATGCGTGCTCGTTTAGATAGCTTGCTAGGCCAGATACATTCTTCTGAAGCTCGTCCAGTGCACTAAGCTCATGTAAATGAATGGGGATAGCTGGTGTCAACCAATCTGCAATCAAAATATCGATAGCGGTCGGGATGAGGTGCCCTGCGACGCTCTTAACGAGCCGCGGTGGCAGGGAGCTCTCGAGAAAGTCCCAGAAGGCGATCAGAAAGTGGACAACGACATCAACTGACGAAGCTTGTGTATGCAGTGACACCTCGAAGCGATCACCTGCACGTGAGAATTGTTTGACACTTGGCCTGGGCTGCTTTCGGAGTGGGCGTAGGAGAACGAGGCCGAGCTTGAGAGACAGGCTGTCAAGAACTTCTGTGGCTGCGTCGATATCCAACAGGGCCTGGAGCAGCCTATCCAGGGTCTGTTCCGTGCAGGATTCTTTGATCTCGATGGAGTAGTGCTGGCTGTCTCGCTGAATGTCAAAGGCACTCAGCAGAGCATGGTGTAGCTGAGCTTTGGCTTGTGCCTGCAGTTCTGCTGCCCAATTACCGACCATGGACCGTACTCGGGGTCCTCGCAGACGCAAAATCGAGGACTGGACATCTTTGAGCGCGTTGGCAGCGGCAGGAGCTTGCTGCGTAGACAGCAGACTGTCGACATGGCGCAATGCGGTGGTGACGTGGCTAATGTGTTGCAGTTGGTCTTCCAGATGTGCAGTAAAGGCAATTTCGGCCTCGAGCAAGTGAATGTTCTGGCCAAGTTCGACGGCGTGGCTGTGCAGGGAGTCGATGCTTCCGTGGTCTTGGACAATGCTGCGGGCGTCGTCTTTGCATCTGGCAAGGTCATGCTGCAGCTTCTTTGCCCTCGCTATCCACTCATCTACGCTTGGGCCAAGTGCCTGGCTTGACTGTTGTATTTCCTGACTTAGGCTCTCTCTGCTCCGTGCGAGCTCATCGAGGAGGGAGGGGACCGCGGCGGCCGAGAGATCGGAGGAGAGGACATCGTCCGAGTCGATGAAGGAGCCGTCGCGGATGGCGTCAACAAGAGCCTTGGACGCACTGGCCACACTGGGCATTGTCACTGATGAGCCATGGCGGAGCAGAGGATGTGCAGCGGGCGTGGTGCAGTGGAAGTGGATGTACGGTACAGGCGACAGCATGGCACGTGTGGTCAGGATGTGATATCCGCACGGAAGTGATATCCGCACGGGTGTGATATCCGACCGGAAGTGATATCCGGCCGGACATGATATCCGATCGGACATTACATCCGGACCCACCCGCTCCCAAATTTACGATTTTTCTCTGATGAGCAGCACGGCACCAGCGCACCAGCGAACATAGAGAGCCGGGCGCGCATAGTAACGACGACGACGACGACGACGACGACGACGGCGATGACGACGACAACGACGACGACAACGACGACAGCCACGGCTGCTGGCACCTCCACCCTGGCCAATGCCGCCGACACCCAAGTGCCCATTCGCATCCGGCTGGTCACCAAAGACAGCCGCTATGGGCTGCCCGAAAGTGGTCCAATCCTAGTGCCCTCCTCCTTCCGACGCCTGGCACTGTCGAGTCTGGTCAACGGCCTTTTGGGCCACGACACGCCGGTACCATTTGATTTCATCATCCGAGGCTCCTACCTACGCTCCTCGCTCGAGGACGTGCTGTCGGCGCACGGCATTTCCTCCGAAACCATCGTCGACGCCGAGTACACTCCTGCACAGAAAGCACCGCAATACGTGTGTTCGTTCGAACACGACGACTGGGTGAGCGCAGTCGACACGTGGTCAAGTTCAACGGCGACCCATGACCAACCACGAATTCTGTCTGCGAGCTACGACGGCCGTATACGAGTGTGGGACAGCTCTTCGCAGGTCTTGGCTACGTCGCCCGCGCAGGGCCAAGGCGGACACTGGTCCTTCGTCAAGGATGCCAAGTATGTGTCCTCGTGCCAGATTGTGTCTGCTGGCTTTGATCGAGTGGTGCGGGTGTGGAAGTACCAGGAAGCAGCAGACGGCCTGTCTGCCGACATCACACCCGAGCTAGAGCTTCACGGCCACAGTGCCTGTATCGATGCGGTCGACGTGCACCCAGCATCACACAGGATCCTGACTGCGTCGGCTGACCACAGCATCGGCTTATGGTCAGCACGCAAATCGGATGCACCTGCGCTGTCGGAAGAAGATGTGGCAGTCAAGGCGGTCAGAGAGAGCGGCAAGCGGCGAAAGCTCAAGGCTGCAGGCTCAGTGGCACAGCGAGGGCCGCTGTCGGTGCTACAGCACCACACGCAGCAGGTGTCGGGTGCCGTCTTCGACCTCAAAGACGCCACGGTGGCATACTCAACGTCGTGGGACCAGACAATGCGTACCTGGGATCTGGTCACCTCTAGCGTGGTTGACACAAGGGTCACCAACCAGGCCCTGTTTGCAGTGGAGCAGGTGCCCGAACTACAGCTGGTAGCCACGGGCACGGCGGGACGAGAGATCAAGCTGATCGATCCGCGGACTTCAGCGTCTGTGGTGACGGCGATGACGCTAAAAGGCCATCGAAACGCGGTCGTTGGTCTGGCTCGAGACCCCGGCAGCAGCCACAGGTTGGCGAGCGCGAGCCACGACGGAAGCTGCCGGGTGTGGGACCTGCGCTTCACCAAGCAAGGCCAAGAGGGCATTACGAGCCAGAGCCTGTATACCCTGGGCCGCCAGAGTCTGCACGGCAAGGCACAGCCCGAGGCCGGTGTCGGGGCCCAGGTGTACGGCGTCTGTTGGGACCGTGAGCTAGGCATCCTCAGCTGTGGCCAGGATAAGTGCATCCAGCTAGATGGGAGCCATCAGGCTTGAGTGCGTTGACAGACAGGCCAGTGTTTCAGTACATTCTAGAGCGTCTGCGCCGCCATGCCGAGCAGATACTTACCATGAGTAACTTACGGTATTAGCGGTACAGTAGTAGCGGGATAGTAGGAGCGGGACAGTACTGTAGTAACGGTACAGCAGTAACGGAACAGCAGTAACGGAACAGCAGCAGCGGGACCGGACTGTAGTAATGGTACAGCAGTAACGGCACAGCGGCAGCGGGACCGGACTGAAGTAACGGTACAGCAGTAACGGCACAGCAGTAGCGGTACAGGAGTAGCGGGACAGCAGTAGCGGGACAGCAGTAGCGGGACAGCAGTAGCCAGGCCATCCTGTCCGCTAATACGGTAATGGGAGCCCCAGCCTAACCAGCAAGCCAGCACGTGCCGGTGGTGCTGGAGGACGTGATCAGGCCCGGGAGCGCAAGGGAGATGAGAGGCTGGAGACGGCCGACGATTGTTGTTATTAGCAAAAGTAGACCTTGGTAGGGCTCTGAGCCCGGAAGCGGCGCGGCTTTAGCCAGGAGTCGATGCCGGACGCAGTTTAGCGAGTGCGGACAGAGGCCTGTTTGGGACCACTTATGTCAAAGGCGCATGTCATGCGTGAAAATACAGAAGCAGGGGCCGGCCAGCCTCCCCAATCCGACATTCTAGTGGCACCATTCCCTCGCCCATCGCGTCCGTGTCTTAACTATTCCTGCTGCCGCCGCCGCCCATTGGCCAGTTCCTCAGAGCTCCAGACTTGCCTAACGGAAATAGGCGGTGGTATGCTGCGACAGCGGATCGCCGCCCTTACCGCCCTGCCGCCAAATTGCCTGGCCACTGTGGCCTGCCAACTGAAGCGATCGAGCCTGTCATGATGATTGCATCCAACTTGACAAGCTGCACTCAGCATCGGACAGCTGTGATTTCGGCCGTCTGTGATCTTGGCTGCCTGTACACACTGCTCTCGCTACCGTTGCAATTTTTTTGTATCTGTCGACGCCGTGCTCAACGTGCCCTGTATTTCTCGCCCCGCCGTGCCCCGAACTGTCCGTGCTCCGCTGCCCTGGCCTCGCCTCCCACCGCCTAAAGTAGCCGCCCAGCCTGGGCGCCAATCAAGCCTTAGACCCAGCCACCACGGGCGAGCACAGCCGTGGCCGCAACCACAACGACGACGGCTGCACAACTGCACAACTGCACAACCACACAACCGCACAACCGCACAACCACAGCTACCCAGACCACTCGTTTAACCTTACGCAAGAGGAGACCCAGCACACACGGCCGTCACCCCCAACAAGCACTAAGGTACGCTTCAGAGAGCCGTTGGCGGCCGCGCGGTCGGAGCGATGGCTGACACGCTGTAGACTTCCGCACCTCCTGTTTTTTTCTCCGGCCTCTCATATCCTGAATCGGGCTCGTACCATCATTCTCAGCACTGGCACCCCACGGTACACCGCATACGGCGTCGACACCTTACCTCTCTAACTTGGCTCTAACTTGGCTCTAACTTGGCTCTAACTTGCCTCTGACTTGCCTCTAACTTGGCTCTAAATTGCCTCTAACTTGGCTCTAACTTGGCTCTAACTTACCTCTAACTTGGGTCCAACTTGGGTCCAACTTCCATCCAACTCCCGTCCAACTCCCGTCCAACTCCCGTCCAACTTACGTCTAAACTCGCCTGTCAACTCATCTTCGCCCTCGCCGCCCGCTGGCCCAGCTCTGCCCCCCAACCGGCAACACCAGCTTCATGCCCATCAAACTGCCTAAAGGGTTCCAACGCAGAAAATCCTCGGGCAATGCCTTGGACGACATAAACAGCGCGTCCACACCCGGTCCCGGCTCGTCGTTCCGCGTCCTTGAGCGGCCCGCGCTGAACAAGTCGTACGACGGCAACCTGGCCATCCGCAGCGTCGGCAGTGGCCTTGTGCCCACGCTGCCCCGCGCCGGCAGCTTCGACCACGATGAGGACGATCTGTTCTCAGTAGCGCGGCCCGATGCAGGTGACCGGTATGACAGACTCACCCCCCTGGCTCCGATGCCCAAGCGGAAGGTGGCAACTGACAAGAGCAGTAGCAGCGGTGGCACGGAAAACTCGAATCCGCCCAGCCAACAGCCCAGCGGCGCGTCCTCCTCGCGCCGGAGCACGTCCACCAACCCGTCGTCGATCGACTCGCACCCGGACCGCTATGCACAGCACCACCTCAAAGACGTGCCCGCGCGGCCACCGCCATCTGCGCGGCCCGGCTTCCTCCGCAGCTCTGCCCACACATTCTCCCTGACCATGGGCCTCCGGTCGGCCAAAGACGGCCACACGGCTGCGGCCGAGCCAGGGCCCGTTCGTGCGCTGCCGCCGGCAGCCGACAGCACGCGCAGCCGCGCGATGACGACGAGCAGCGCTAGCACCGCCACGCCACCCAAGCTGTTCGACTCCGAGCTTGGCCTGGACAGCGTCGAGCTCGACAGCTTTGGCAACATGTTTGATGGAATCGGCGCCCAGTCCAGCCGGGACCAGAGCCCGGCCAGACGGCTGCCACCGAATGTACGGCCTTAGCGCTGTCCAACCCCAAATCGAGCCTAGCTAACCGAGTGCCAGGACGCTCCTTCCTCGTCGCAGCAGCGCGCCTACTATCCCCCTTCTAGTTTCCCTGCTGCCGTAAACCTACAGGCAGCCCAAAGCCCGCCGGCTCGACCAATCACTGCAGTCCACAACGGCACCCTGGATTCCTCGCCCTACTATGCCTCATCTCAAGACTCGCACGACAGTCTGATGCGGTCTCCATCGCCGTCGAGAACGATCACTCAAAGCAGCCCGTCCCGTCGGTCTGCAGCTCCCGACCTGGTCTCTCCACCCAATCGATTGGCCAATTCGGACTCTCAGAGTCGAAGACTTGGTTCCTCATCTGACGAAGATGCTCCGCCGCCGGTTCCGAAGCACACCAGCCCCTCAAATGGGCACCATCGCCTTCCGCAGACGCGGTCGGCCGTCCAAACCAGCCAAGACGACTACCTCGACCCAGGCCTGGCTGCAAGTGCCGAGCTTTGGGCCCGGTTTGATACAGTCAAGCCGGTGACTGCACCCCCAAAGGGCCCAAACAAGGTCATGACGCCTGCCCAATTCGAGCAGTACAAGCAACAGCAGGAAATCGACCGTCGAGTAGGCGCGTTGTCAGATACGGAGGAAGACGATGGCGATACTTATGACTACGACGACGACCAGGCCGAGAAGGAGAAACAGGCATCCAAGCAGCGCAAGAAACAAGAAGCTCATCTTGCCGTCTACCGTCAGCAAATGATGAAGGTGACAGGAGAACATCCAGAGCTCCAGTCCCGATCTGGCAACAACACCACCAATCTTCTGAGAACCAGCAGCACTCCTGAGCTCGGTAACCGGTTGTCCAATGTGACGGCCAGCACAAAGGAGTCTAGCAAGAGCAGCGGAGGCGAGGAGGATGAGGACGAAGATGTCCCCCTTGGCATTCTGGCCGCCCATGGCTTCCCTAGCAAGAACCGGCCGCCGACGCAGCTGTCGCACTCAAGCTCAAACCCGAATATACGCAACCTTAGTCAAACACAAGGTGGAGCGGCATCTTTGCAGGCCACCGACACCTCCAAACGAGGCAGTCTGCCTGTCTTTGCCAGAAACCTCCCCCAGGACCCCTACTTTGGAGCCAGCATTGTCAATCCAGCCAACCGGGAACCGCTCTCCATGCACACCTCCCAGACCCCCCTCTCCATGCACACCTCCCAGACCCCGCTCTCTATGCACGCCTCCCAGGCCCCCGCTCTCGCTGTTTCAGGCGCGGCCACCGCTCATCCTCACCATCCTGCCGGTCTCGTCGGAGTCATTGCCGGCGAGGAGAAGGCACGGGCAATGCGACGTGGAAGCCCCAATCTTCCTTCCCTCTACGACCTTCCACAGTCGATGCAGAACCCCCTTGTTGGCAGAACTTCCACGCTCCCACCTATGATGCCTCAGATGGGAATGCCTGTCATGCAGCCCATCCTCTCACCCGGCGACCACGCTCAGATGCAGATGAACCAGCATATGACGCAGATGATGCAGATGCAATTGCAGTGGATGCAGCAGATGACAAACATGATGGGTTCTAAAATCAACCAAGGCCAAGGCCCCGCTCCCATCTCACCCAACCTCGCCCCCCACCCCGCCCAGATATCTCGACCACAGTCTGTCATGCCGCCACACCCAGTCCCGCCCCAGCTTGGCCAGCGCACTATGAGCACTCTGACCCCAAGCATGGCCAACTGGAATCTGGCTCCCAACCCGAACTACGCTCCTTCCATAGCGCCATCAGAACGAAGCAACGTTGGTCTCGCCCCTCGATACAGACCCGTCTCCACAATACAAGACCCCGAGCCTACGGCACGCCGAGCATCCACCTTCACCTCCGCCTCTCTCCGGCCCTGGTCTGCTCTCGATTCTAATTCTACCACCCGCCCTCTAAGTCACAGCAATAAGCCGTCTGTCAACACTGTCGGCCGAAAGTCTCCTCTCGCACAGATCGACGACGACGATGACGAACAAGCCTGGGCCGAGATGAAGGCCAAAAAGGAAACCAAGCAGAAGACTTGGAAGTTGCGCAAGGGGCACAATGTATTGCAGGAGCTCTATAATGGCGTATCATGACCGACGCACGAGACACGACAATCGGCCACATTTCTAGCCTCTCTTGGGTCTTTTGAGCCACGCATTTCTTGGAAAAAGCACACGCTACATGGAAAAGTTGTCTTGGATTGGTCTGGAGTTGGATACCTCTATTGTGCATCTAATCATCGTTGGTGGCAGTGACCCAGAACATATCCTCGCCTGGCATAGCTCATATTTAATATATAGAATCTACCTTGTTGATATCCCTGGATATACATGTGCCTCTAATCATCGTCAACCTCGTTGGTATATCTGGATATATATACTGTATGTGTGTATCCGATCTTGTAGTCTACATAGACCGCCATAGACCCCCAGATAGACACCAATTAATAATCCATCTAAGTTATCTATAACTGTCTCTGTATTATTATTATTATTGAATGCGCCTCTCCTCCATTATTGATCTTAGCGCCCACTACACCTTCTCGCGCTTCTTGGCGAGGCTCTGCCACAGACTAGCCCATCCTCACATACACAATTTCTTCTTTATCCCCCTCCTTCGCAGTTGCATTCTGTCGTGCATTTAGAGTCTGAGACTAGAGCTAGCGGGCGTTTGGCTATCATAGACCTTCCCCCCCCCCCCCGGGGGATGACAAACTTCAAACGTCGGTTGACACCATAAAGGGCTCACCCTGGCAGAGCTCACCCTGGCAGAGCTAATAGTGGATAGAGTTATGTGAGTTGTCAAACAGACAACTAGACAAACTGGTGTAGCCAGCAGCTCATTATGTCTAGTTCTGCATCCAACACACTTTCTCAAAGGAAAGTAAACATGGGTTCGACAGCCCCATCGACCAGCTTCCGCAAGATACTGCAGTTCAAGCCTGACTACAGTCCAAGTGAGATTACCGAGTATCAATCTGAACGAACTGGAATCCGCGTCGTCGTCGTCAATCAGGAAGGTCCCAAACTCTTTGGTTTTTTCGTTCTCGCCACCGAGATACATGACGACTCAGGCGCTCCCCACACCCTAGAGCATCTTTGCTTCATGGGGTCCAAAAATTTCAAGTACAAGGGCTTCCTCGATAAGCTGGCAACCAGGGCCTATTCTAGCACAAATGCCTGGACTGCGACTGACCATACCGCCTACACCCTTGAGACTGCAGGATTGGCCGGCTTCCTTCAGATCTTGCCTGTCTACCTTGAGCATCTCATCTTGCCTACCATCACCGACGCAGCTTGTGTCACCGAAGTCTATCATATTGATGGAGAAGGAAAGGATGCCGGTGTGGTCTATTCGGAGATGCAAGGCGTACAAAACACTGCCTCTGAGTTGATGGAACTGGCCGCTAAACGCTTGATGTACCCCGAGGGTGTTGGATTTCGATATGAGACTGGCGGCATGATGGAGCAACTGCGAGTTCTGACCAACAGCCGCATACGAGACTTCCATCGCAAGATGTACCAGCCCAAGAACCTATGTCTAGCTCTCTTCGGAGCCATTGACCACCAAGAACTGCTCAAAACGCTTGATGCCTTTGAAGAATCCATCTTGCCCGACATCCCCGACCCACAGAAGCCATTTCCACGGCCTTGGATCGATTCCAGGCAAGCCCCTCCGCTGGCCAAGACCGTGATCCAGAAAGTCGAGTTTCCCGAAGAAGACGAATCTTTTGGCGAAATCAACATCAGGTTTCTCGGCCCTGATTGTGCCGACGAATTGTCCATGTCGGCGCTGAACATCGTAATGCTTTATCTGTCCGGATCTTCTGCCGCTGTCTTTGATCTCAATTTAGTTGAGAAGGAGCAACTTGCAAGCCAAGTATACTATGAGCTCGACAGTCGGCCACAGACCGAGATCTGCTTCAGCCTCTCCGGTGTTGAAACCGAGAAGCTGGAAGAGGTCGAAAAGCGCTTCTTCCAAGTCTTGGACGAAGCTTTGAGCAAAGACCTCGACATGTCCTTCCTTCAGGATTGTCTTGATCGCCATGTGAGGTCTATCAAGTTCAATGCCGAGACTTCCTCCACTGCATTCAGCGATTTTATTATCAATGACTACTTGTTCGGCAGACGAGACCGCTCAACCCTGACCGGTCTCTCCTCGCTTGACCAGTATACCAAGGTGCTTACCAAGTGGTCACAGCACCAGTGGAAGAGCTTCATCAAGAAATACATCGCCGATTCCCACCACGTCTCTATCCTTGGCGTGCCCTCGGCCAAGCTCTCTCAGAAGCTCAAAGAAGACGAAGCAGAACGGCTGGAGCAGCAAAAGGCCAGCCTTGGTCCTGACGGACTCGAGAGAATGGCCAAGAAACTGGAAGAGGCCAAAGCCAAGAATGAGACGAAGATCCCACACCAACTATTAGCCAAATTCAAGATTCCTTCAACAGAATCCATTCACTTCATCAACACATCTTCCGCTCGATCAGGACCTGCAGTCGAGATTGGCCGCCCAACCAACCGCTATCAGGAAATCGTTGACCTCGACTCTGGCGATTCGCCTCTCTACCTCAACTTCGAACACATTCCCTCAAATTTTGCCCGAGTCCACCTGATCATATCGACCGAGAGCCTGCCCCTTGATCTACGTCCTCTCCTCTCCATCTATCTTGAGTCCTTTTTTAATCTTCCGATCAAGCGCAATGGCACCATCGTACCCTTTGAGCAGGTTGTCACTGAGCTGGAGCGTGACACGGTTGGCTACGGCATTGATTCCGCTTACAGCCTTGGCAACGTCGAATGCCTGCGTGTTGGCTTTCATGTCGAGTCTTCTCACTACCATCGGGCCATCTCGTGGATAAAGGAGCTCCTTTTTGACTCGATATTCGACATCTCCCGTCTCATCAACATCACATCGCGTCTCTTGGCCAACATTCCTGATGCCAAGCGCGACGGTAATGACATGATGACGGCGACACACATCATGACACACCTGTCGCCTAAATCCATTAGTCGCTCTCGCTGTACCCTCGTACAAGCAGTCTATCTCAAGCGCATCAAGAAGCTCCTTAGCACCCACCCAGACGCCGTTGTGGCCAAGTTTGAACACCTTCGCTCAGCCTTGTGCAGCTTTGCCAACTTTCGTGCTTTGGTGATTGCCGATCTTGACAAGCTGTCCAAGCCGGTCTCCTCGTGGTCAAGTCTTCTACAGAAGCTAGACACCACTGAGCCCTTGACACCGCTGGGCTGTCGCAGATCTCGCTTATCGGCCGCCGGCCAGCAGCTCGGCAGTCATTCCTACATCGTGCCCATGCCAACAATAGATTCCTCCTTCCTCTTTGCGCTTGCACGCGGCCCCTCATCGTGGCTAGATTCTCGGGTTCCCGCCCTTATGGTTGCTTGCGCCTATCTGAATGCTGTTGAAGGTCCCTTATGGGTAGCCGCACGAGGCTCCGGCCTTGCGTATGGCGTCAATGTGAACTACGATATCGAGTCTGGCTTTGTCAGTCTTGATGTATACAGGTCGCCCGACGCGTACAAGGCCTTCCTCGCTTCGCGCGATTGCATCCAGAAATTCATCACCCGCGAGACTGAGCTGGAGGAGCTCATGCTTGAAGGTGCAGTGAGCTCGGTCGTTGTAGCCTTCGCCAATGAACAACAAAACTACGCGGCCGCGGCGACCAGCTCCTTCATCAAAGAAGTCATGAGGAAGCTGCCCAAGGATTTCAATCAAGACCTTTTGAAGAAAGTTAGGCAGGTTAGTAAAGAGGAAGTGATCAAGAGTATGGAAGAGACACTGGGCGAAATATGGCGCAAAGGAAAGAGCGATGTCATTTGCACGTGCACTCCTAATCTAGCTGATGGCATCCATGCCGGGCTGGAGGAGATGGGAATCAAGAGCGAAGTGCAACCGTTGAGTTGGTTCCAGGACGATTACGGATTGAAGGCCAGGGAGGGAGGGAACGATGAAATCGAGGACGAAGACGAAGACGACGACGACGAGGGTGGTGATGATGATGATGATGATGAGGAGGAGGAGGAGGAGGAGGAGTAGGAGGAAGAGGAAGAGCATAACGAGGAGGACAGTGTCGATGATAGCGGAGGCAAATAAGGGGGCAACGATTGCCGTCTGGAGGACAGGCCAGTTGATCGGACGAGCAGGACGAAGAAACCCAGGTCTTGACTGCATTGTTTAGAGTGTATAGATGTGTCAACCGGCAACGAAGACCATCCAGCGACTTCGCCCATCCAGTGACTTGGCCCTTCTGCTGTCACATGCAGGGGGTGTCTTGTGTAGCTCTACCTCGCCTCATCTGCAAGGCGGCTACGCCGCGTCGCCATGCCTACAGTCTTCATTCCCCCAGTTGAAACCACTTGGTGGAGCCAGCTGTGCCTCGGCACAAATCCTTGACCTCCTATCTCAGATGACCACCGCTTGCAGCCAATGGCGGCATCGAAAATGCAATCCGACGGCATGACCAGAGCCGAACTCCAGTTTTGTGGGGTTGATCTCATCTTTCCACCATCGCCCATCTGACGGTTCGCTCTTTCCCATGTTCCTGGCCGTAACATCAATGGCATGTGAAAGTTAGTTGACTACCATTTTCAACTATCGACATGGTAATATTCCTCTTCTACTTCAGCTCTCCTTATAATCCTCCCTTCTGTGCTTTTGTCTTCCCATTCCCTGTACTACTAGCTAGATCTTGCCTTGTCTTATTTGCAGCTTGATCCTACCGACGCTACCTATGGCTCAGACGTTCACCAAGGCAGATGTTGCCTCGCACAACACGACTGACAGCTTGTACATCGTGGTTGACGAGGACGTGTATGATCTAACCAAGTTTCAGGATGAACACCCAGGTACCTAGCTTTCTTAATTCCTGGTGCATTGCCGCTGGCGACTAACAGAGAGACCAGGAGGGAAGAAGAGTGAGCATCATCTCTATGTGTGGGCCACCACATCTTCCACTACTGACCCATCTCACAGTCCTGCAAAGATTCGCGGGCAAGGATGCGTCAAAGCCCTTCTGGAAGTACCACAATGAGAGCATTCTCAAAAAGTACAAGTCCAAGCTCCTCGTCGGATCCCTAGACACCAAGAAGCCGGCTCAGGCCGCCGAAGCCGGCCCGGCCAAAGTAGCCCCAGCTCCGGCAGCAGCCTCTGCGCCGGCAGCGGCCTCCAGTGCTCCTGTCCCTGAGCGTCTGGATATGTTTGGTAGCTGTAAGACTCGGTCCCCCGGCGTATTTGGTCTCAGTACTCACCTGTTCCAGTGATCCCCTTCGCCGACCCGTCCTGGTACCAATCATACTACTCGCCCTACTATAACGCTACCCACGCCGCGCTCCGGGAGGAAGTGCGCGCCTGGGTTGATGCCGAGCTGCAGCCATACGTGACGGAATGGGATGAGGCCAAGCGCGTTCCTGAAACGATCTATAAGCAGCTTGGCGAGCGCGGCTACCTGGCCGGCATGCTGGGTGTGGGCTTCCCCACCGAACTGACCGACAAGCGCGTCGCTTCGGTGCAACCGGAGAAGTGGGACATTTTCCACGAGCTAATCCTGACCGACGAGATAGCACGCACCGGTTCTGGTGGTCTTGTGTGGAACCTCATGGGCGGCTTTGGCATCGGCTGCCCGCCCGTGGTCAGGTACGGATCAAAGGAGCTGCAGAAACGCATCATCCCGGGTATCCTGGCCGGCGACAAGCGCATCTGCCTGGCCATCACCGAGCCCGATGCCGGCAGCGACGTGGCCAACCTGACGTGCGAGGCCAAGCTGACGGAGGACGGCAAGCACTTCATCGTCAACGGCGAGAAGAAGTGGATCACCAACGGCATCTGGTCCGATTACTTCACCACCGCCGTGCGCACGGGCGGGCCAGGCTTAGGTGGCGTCTCGCTGCTTCTCATCGAGCGCTCTGAAGGTGTGTCCACCCGGCGCATGGACTGCCAGGGCGTGTGGTCCAGCGGCACGACCTACGTCACCTTCGAAGACGTCAAAGTGCCGGTCGGCAACCTGCTGGGCAAGAAGAATAAGGGCTTCGCGGCCATAATGGCCAACTTCAACCACGAGCGCATCGGCATCATCATCCAGTGCCTGCGCTTCAGCCGCGTTCTCTTCGAAGAGTCAGTCAAGTACGCATCCAAGCGCGAGACCTTTGGCCAGAAACTGATCAATCACCCCGTCATCCGCTTGAAGCTGGCCCACATGGGCCGCCAGATCGAGGCCTCGTACAACTGGCTCGAGAACCTCCTCTACCAGGCCGAAAACATGGACGACACTGAGGCCACTCTCAAGCTCGGCGGTGCCATCGCCTCCCTCAAGGCCCAATCCACCACCACCTTTGAGTTCTGCACCAGGGAAGCCGCCCAGATCTTCGGTGGGCTCGCCTACACCCGCGGCGGCCAGGGCGCCAAGGTCGAGCGTCTTTACCGTGAAGCCCTCGCCTACAAGATCCCCGGTGGCAGCGAGGAAATCATGCTTGACCTGAGCATCAGGCAGAGCTTGAAGGTTCACAAGGTCCTAGGAATGAAACTGTAAATCAATTTAATACACAGTGCTCGATCTTTGTTTCTTCCCCCCTTCTTTTTAGCATAGCATCAACCAGGTCAGCTGAATCGATTAGGTTTGTCTGTCTGTCTGTCTGTCTGTCAATCTGACTGACAACGTGTCAATAAAATAAGACATTTTAAAAAAGAAAGTACATTATGTTATTTTTTTTCTACGGCTTACCCCGGGTCTAAGTTTTAGTCTGGAAGTTGCCTGGGAGCTGCTGATCTTGCCTACATGTACCACCATCGGAATTCAGGAAGTTCAGCAGAGAGCGCAAAAGACAAAGGACGACAACACTATATTCACAGGAGCCAAAGAGACCCCCAGATTCGAGTTTTCGGATGGAAGCGAGCGAAGAGGCACAACACTAGACGAGCTCGCGTGGCTCATCACGAACCTGAAGGGGACGATAATACAGCAGAGCAGCACCATCGAGAACATCCAAGCCGACCTTGCAGGAATCAAAGAAGAGCAGCAATACCTCATGAGACAAAATTCCGACAACAGCATGGCACGACCCCTTCTTACCACCCTAGCCACAACGGATACGCTTTATTATTTGATTGACACCTCGAGAGTCGTGGAAGAGGACACTGACAAGACATCACCAGGCGCAATCAGCGGCCGTGGAGGAAGAGATGTGAGCCACGAATGGACAAGAAAACTGGTGTTGCCGAGCAGTGATTAGAGATGTGAAGAGTATAAGCTGCATTAAAATCGCATGCAGGGATGAAACCGAACCGGGACTTGCGCAAGGCGATTGCTCTAGAATGAGGAAACAGGAAGGATCATGCTGATAGATTTCGAGTGGTCCCACGATAAAGTCATGAGGCTATATGCGACCGCCAGGGGACATCAGTTGCCTGATGGCTTCGCACCTATCCAAGAGGACCCGGGAATGTCGTAGGTTTCCTCGCGAGGCCCGAAAAAAGCGCAAGAAGAGGGTAAGTCGCATCTTTCTATTCCATCTTGTTCAAATCGTGCATGATGCCGCCAGGACGTAATTACTCATCTTCACCCTGGACGAAGTCCCAGAATCAGACTCGCTGCGAGGGTCAGTCCCTCCAACCAGCAACGCCGGCACCAATCCTAGGGCGAGTCATGCCATGGCTCAACTGGGGATGGTGTATCGTTTTGTAAGTAACACGATCGGGGAGTCGGATTCCCATGCCCAAGATTAGTACATGGAGCGAGGCCAAAATTAGACGGAATATCAAAACCTGAAACCAGCCAGGTTGCGGATCACAAAGCTATGCGTGTCAAAAGCAAGGCGGCGTCTCGTATTCTGAGGTCGTCTCGTATTCCTAGGTTGTCTCGTATTCCTAGGTTGTCTCGTATTCCTAGGTCGTCTCAAGATTGAAATATGGCGATTTTATCAATCTACATCTTGTCGGAGGCTACAATCCCCTTCATCACCTTCCCCCTGGCTCCTGCTCCGCGGCCGGATTATGCCGAACAGCCGCCAAGTGTCATTTAACATAAAGGCGGAGAATGATTCCGAAGAGGGTTAGACCGGCTTATAGAAGAGTACCTACACAGTACCTTACCTCTACTTAAAGTAGCAGGTATTCTCTGCTACACCATATCCACCACAAATATTTTCTCTGGCAGCAAAAAGATTACAAACACTAAGGGCTCGAAGACCGTCAAAGCATAAATCATCTAACGTCAGATATTCCGATTTACAATCTGTGCGTCAAGAACGACATGTTAATCTTTCGAGATCCCTTATCTAGAAACCATACGCTTCCTCAAAACTTTCGGTTTTCTCACCTTGTTTGCCACTTCCGTGGTTACTCAGAACCTGAGAGCAGGCTACGCTCCTATCTGCATCGAATGCCTATCGAACTCTTATTTCTTACGCCCTGCATCCGAAGGATTGAAATCTCGAAGAAGAACAATGGATGCACCAGCGGAAACAGGTTGTTGCAGAAGCACTGCAAGGTACTTATTATATCTCGCGCCAACATGACAGGCTTTGACATCGAGAGAGCGACATCTGTGCACTCAATCGGACTAATCACGCTGCTGTCCCGAACATTGGTCTTGCTGTTTCCGGAAGTGGCGACGCTTCTGTTATTATGGGGGTGGGCGTCATCCGCGCTTTCGACGAGCGTGAGGATGTTTCATGCCGCAGGAACTAGTGGGTTCCTGCAGAGTATGTCAATGTTTAGTGGTCAGTCGGGTGGCAGTTGGCCGGTGATGACGTACAGGACAGCTGAAGCTGAGCTTCCTCTTTCAAGGGATTTGCTGGAGTACTGGCAACCACATCTTAATCGTTCCGCCGCCACGACAAATGGATTTCATGCTGCGACCACTCAGTCGATCGTGGAAGATTTGATTGCTAAGGCGAAGGCTGGGTTCAGCATCAGCGTGGCAGACTTGCTTGGTCGAAGTACTGGCTACAAGTTCATCAAAGGTCGTGGTGGTGTCAAGGTAACCTTGTCAGGCATCAACGAGCTTCCCACCTTCAAAAATCACCAGATGCCCTTACCGATCGCCCAGATCGCTCAAGTGACAGAAGCCGACACGAACGAGCTTGGGCTTTTGGTCCCAGGTTATGAATTCGCTCATTGCAAGTACCCAAACTCCCATTGTTGCATGGTTCAGTAATGTTCCCTCCAGCTCGTCCTCGAACTTCACCTTCTTCCAGGTTGTCACGCCGGTCCCACGGGTCAAGACCTCAGGAACAACACCTTCAACGAAATCACACAGGGCGTCGGATCGCTCGATCCGGAGTGGTCCACTTGCCTGGCATGTGCCGCCGTCGATCGGGTTCTAGATAAGCTGGATCCACCGGTGCAACGGACTGCACAATGTAAGTCCTGCTTCGCGCTCTATTGCTGGGGTGGCACTTCAGAACCAGAGTATGGTTATACTGTCGACGTGGACCTACCACTGACACTCAACCCTACCCTGAGCTTCGCCGAATGGAATGCGACCATCGACGCGAATCTACATTGAAAGAACTTCAAAGACCAGTCGGATCATGTTTAGGTAGATAGTCCATTACTACCTAGGTAATATCTGATTTGGGAAATTGGTCCTGGAGTCTCCTGTTAACATTGTCTGCCAAAAAGATTTTTCGGGGATGCGAAATATCATATTATAGCTGGTTTGTCCTTTATACTTATCTACCTATATAAATAATACTCCACTACTAATTTAATTTTGAGGCGTATGATGCTCTTGGCTTCCACAAAGAAACTTTGGTCTTTGTCAAGACTGCAGGTCATCATCTAGTTCAAATGCCACCGAAGAATTCATACTTCAGAGGTAATATTAGTAATCATCTGGGCTGCGACTCTTTCTGTTCTAAACGAGCTGACTACGTGGCCTTATCACAGCACCCAGACAGTCAAGTTTTCTTTAGTGATCCATTCGAGAGGTCCAAGCTCTAGCTTCACTGGAGTGAGGACGGGCACGTTCTAGAAAATGGTAGCTGGAAGTGGTAGCACGCATATCTACCATGGTCGCTGAGGTATGTCCAAAAGTGTCCCGCCATAGAGACAAATATATTCTTGAGGTCGACTGTTTTCTTGAGGGGGGAGAAGGGAAACGGTTTTTGGGAATCCTCGTAATCGCCACCAGGCGAAAGAGAGAAGAAGCGATGTCATCTGTATTGATAATATTGATTTGTCGATCCTAGATTCGGCATTATGCGAAATTCCTAAATCCCGAGCCCAAGTCTAAATACTGAAATGCCGAGACATAAGACACGCCCACAGTCCACCACGCAAGGCTTCTAACCCGGATATTTCATCTTCATCACAAGAAGCATTTCCCTTCCAATGGATGCTTCCGCTTCTGCTAGAACGCAGCATAGGGTAGAAGAACACGGGCTGCGAACCCCCAAGCTTAGCAAGACGTGTGTGCCCTGTCGCGCGCGCAAGGTTAAGTGCGATGCTGCCGTGGTTGGGCTGCCCTGCAGCAGCTGCACTAGTAGACATTGTACTGAGGGCTGTGTCCTGCCGGTTCGTAAGCGCCGGACAAGGTCAGTTGATTTCGAAGCGATTGTTGACTGGCATGTGCTTAGATGTATCTCATAGGAAATTGCGTGCCTTTTCGACTCCTGATGAGTCTGGCGGATCGAGAGGTGATGTAGGTGAATTACAATACTCGGTCTGTTTCTGTTCACTACCTCTTATTTTCTCTTCTTCTTTGTCTCCTTCTTTCTACCTCCTCCTTCCTATACACTCTGACCGACAACCCCGATCAACATCCCCACTGACCTCCGACAGGCTGTAGGTGCTTCGGCTGCATCCAACACTGGCAATTTAAATTATCCTGATCAATCTAATCAATCTGCTGCCTCTTGTCGCCAGGATACTCCCGATTCCCTAGACCACCAAAGCCTACACAGGCCTCGACCCGACTTACTCTATCTCAATATCCTTCACGACGCGGTGAAAGAAGGTGCAGAACTTAGCCAGCATGGCACCACTTGCAATACTCCCTCCAGCTCAAGACCAGAAGATAGCTTTACTCCCTGGAACCGGCTTTGGAATAAGCCACCCCACTTAGACGACATTGACAATGAATATCTTGCCAGGAAAGATGTGTTTGAATTACCTCCTCAGCATTACTTGTGAGATGGGCTTGTAATCCTCTTAGTCTCACCACTAACAGGCAAACAGCGACGCCCTCATAAAGACTTACTTTGACTACGTCTACCCTTTTGCTCCTGTGATTGACAGGGCCGATTTCATCCAAAGCTATCAATCAGGCGACTGTTCTTTGTTTCTGCTACGCGCCATGTTGACACCTGCCAGCCTCTACGCTCCAGCAGATGTAATATCCGGCTGCGGCTTTGATAGCCGTTCGGCAGCTCAAGAGTCCTTTTTTTCAAAGGCCAAGCTGCTCCACGACTTTCAATGCGAGAGCAACCCTCTGTCACTGCTGCAGGGATCCATCATCCTAGGCACGGTTATTCTCGACCACCCAAGTGACAGGGACACTGGCTACTGGTTCCACAACTCTATCCGTCTTGCAGCCAAGCTTGGCATACGCGACACGTAAGTTCCTAGATTGATATATATTCCGATATCAGCTCAGAACGCGCGACAGGTGTATGCGAGAAGATGAATCCTGCAGATTCTTGAAGTTATACAGAAGGATTTGGTGGGTTCTCTACGTATATCCCCTCCGTCACTATGGGTGCTTTAATGTTCTGTCCTGATTTATACTTACTGGTACCTAGTTTTGGGACATTTTGCATTCCTTAACCAACCCGCGATACTTGCGGCTACTCGAAAACGATTCCGGTATTAGGTCCATCACGGAAGCCGACTGGGAAGTGGAGGATGTGTCGGAGACATCGGGCTTGCTATCGACGATAACGCCCCAGCAAAAAGCCTCACTCATTGCCTATTCCGAATTATCTCAAATTTGTAGGTTCTTCAAATCCACAGCAAGCTTCGATACCAGAGGCATGACTAACTCCACCCAGTTGGACGGTTTTTATCTATTGTCACAAATGGGCCACAGCAGGATCCTCGCCAATTGATGCGCCCACTCGATATATGGCGCAAGTCTCTGGCCGACAAGATGCACATCGGTGCGGATGTTTCTCATGGAATCGACGTGCACTATCTGGCTGCACAGGCCACAAGCTACAGGTTTGAGTCAGTCCTGTGTCGTCTGCTGAAACGCTGTAGACGATGGCACTCTCGACATGTCGACTGGAACGAGTGGGCAAAACAACGACTTCGGTCTTCTATTCTTGAGTTGGACACTATTGCCAAGAGGGTTCTGGCAAACGGCACCATTCAGAACTTTCCAATATGTTTGTACGTGTCGTTCATTTCAGCATGCTCCAGAACTGACTAACAATTACGTTCTCAGTGTAACCACAATACCAGCGTTGTTAGCGTTACACATAGAATCGGCTCTCGATCCAGCTGAAACAGACCTCGTCCGTTCCATGGCCCGAATATCCATCAACCAGACAATGCTAGTTCTTGCCCAGGGCCAGGATATACCTGCCCTGAAAAGAGCTCTACCAGTGTTTGAGAAGATTCTTTCCAAGAAGAACCTCTACTTGGTTCCGCTGAATAATCCCGATCAGGCACTCGCACAGTCACAGGGCCACAGCACGGCGAACACGTACGCATCGCCACATACGCAGGCCAACGCAGTTTCGTCTCAGCTGGGGCATAATGAGAACCCGTCATTATATGTGGATTTCGTCGGGTTTGACTTCTTGAACGAGTGGCACACTGAGCAACTAGATATAACGGGTAGATATTGACATATTATTAGGAATGAGGATAGATGTAAGCGTATTTGGACAAGGGATGTCAGTAATGAGAGTGTCTAGTATCCAAGACAAGGCTTGTTGATTCGTGATTTCGCACTTCTAACTTTCTTATCCCACTGGGTTTAGCTATTGTGTTTAGTTGCAATATCATCTCTGGCATTGCAGCAGCCATAACATTCTCTATTGTATGGCTAAGTACGGGAACCGGTTTGTATCCAATGGATGATGCAATCTACAATTCCTATCTACAATTATATCCATTCTTGTTTATGTATCTATGATAATCCATTAGAACCTTCATATATTACCCCATCAGCTCGACTAATCCAATTATTGTGAGCCGACGCTGTGCGATCTAGTTTTCCACGCCTCCTCTGCCTCCGCCACTACCTCATCCTCCGTCGTGACTACGTCCTGAGCACGCATCTTCTCCAGCACCTTGGCTGCTTCGGAAGCATACTCGCACTTCATGCGTATCCCACGACCGTACTTGTAGAACAGAAACGGACAAGGCACACACGCAAGTGCCAGGAACGCAGGAATGGAGCTCGCCCATTGATCCCCGAGATTCTCGTACATTTGACGTGTAAACAAAGGAAAGGCGGCCCCGAACAATGACCGAAGCACCGAGTTGGCTGCCAGCACAGAAGCAGCAAAGACGACGTCTATCCAGTGAGCGTGTGTACAGTATAATCAAGCATGGATTAGGACTTACAAGAGTCAACCAGATAGCTCAACAGTGGGAGGAACACCATGACGAGTCCCCAAGCAAAAAGCATGGCGCCGATTATGGGCACAATCCAGTGAATAGAGGGATACGTCGTCCAGGCAAAGAGGAATAGACCGACGGGAAGAAGAATGGAGCCAATCATTGTCGGAGGAAGTCTGGCTTCTGGCTCGACTGCGTCTCCCTTGGCGGCTACCAGACGCACGTAGCGCATATTCTCAAAAACGCTGGTTAGCGTGGCGAGCAACACGCCAATGGCTACTGCAATAAAGGGAAGCCCGCCGACACCCTGGCTCCAGCCTCGACCGGCCTGGAAGACAATGGGAAACGCCGCAAAGCACATGTACAATGTCCCGTAGATGATGGAAATGTACAGTGAGGTCAGGAAGACGATGGGTTCTTTGAACAGTAGGATCCATGGCCGAGTGAGTGAGATCTTTAGCTGGTGCGAGAGCGACTTTGGTGGCTGTCCAGCGTCAAGGTTAGACACGTATACTTTCCCCGTCAACTTGGAGAGCATCTTGGCTCGACGACGTAGAATGAACGGCGCATATGTTTCTGGGACTAGTAAAGTCGTGGCAATCCAGAGAACACCGCTGAATATGGCGAATAAACCATGAAGCCAGCGCCAGCCCTCTGTCTCGCCAAGAAAGCCCCCCACAACGGGCCCTGGAGAACTATTAGTCAACTATGATGTTTAGTTAACAAGAATGACCTACCAATTGCCGGCCCAAGAAAGGGAGCCATGCCAAACACACTCGTGGCAAGTCCACGACCAGACTTGGTAAACATATCGGCAATGACTCCTCCAGCATTAGTGAGAGGTGACGAGCCAAAAGCACTGGCAAAGAAGCGAAGGACAAGCAATGCATGCATAGTCTGTGCACACGCTGCTCCAACACTAAACGCCGTCAAGGCCGTAAACGTGATGACAAAGATTGTCTGTCGTCCATACAGCTCAGAAAGAGGAGCCCAGATCAAGGGTCCAACTGCAAAGCCCAAGACGAAGAGCGACACTCCCAGCGTGGCTACTTCCTGGGAGACGTTAAAGGTGTGAATGATTTCTCTCATACCGCCAGTATAAGCGGAGCTGGCAAATGTCACGGACAGAGTGGCCATCGCCTGAAGAGTGGTAATGGTCCATTTTTTCGGAGTCGAAAAAGTGGTGGCGTCTTCGGAGTCGTTGGGCAGAAACTCGACGAGATAGGGGGAGGTGTCTGTTCCGCTGCCGGGGTAGTTGTAATCGCAGATGGCCTTGCCGAGACGTGTATGAAGGAGAGACTGGATCCATTGGATGGGTTTGGAGACTTTGTCTCGTTGGGAGATGTCATCGGCAATGGCTTTCGAGGAAGACCTAGAGGAGTTGGGGGAAAATACCGCCATGTGTGGAATGGCAGGAATACTTGTGTAGATCCAGGATAAAGACGGAGAGGAATCATCATGTTGGCCAATTTATAATGGGTAGAAGTGGTTTTCAATATCTCTCGGAATTTGGATTCGGGATTTCAGCTTAGTGGTTGACGAGTGCTATAATCCCGAAGGTTCATCTGCAGACCAGCTCATTACTTCAGCAAGCGGTTAAAGAACGACTCCCGGGAAAGGGCAACATTGACGAATACGGGCGCTTGATTCTCAACGCACTCAAAGCTGGCACCTAAGTGTCAACACCATAGTCTAACTCACACCACGCTCTATTTTGGGTTTCGATTGGGTAATTATGCAGGGGCATCTGTCGAGAAGTTCAGAAGCTGCGTCGTAGATTGCAACGAACAAGACTTGAAGAGGACTACGAATCATACCGAGAGGTATGCAATAGGAAAGGTCGAAAGAACTCTCCGTAGCACTTATCGCCTGATGAGAGTCGATCTGAGAAATATTGATGCTTTAATTAACTAACTAGAACGCCTCTCACGCGAGTCTTGGCAAATTCCTTCTGCGGCTTGGCATGTTTGCTACGAATGACACTTGGTACTGTCGTATTGAATGAATCGTTTTATCTCTAAGCTGCTCCGAGAAGGGGAGGGACCGATAAACGTCACATGGATGGCAGCCTATGCTATATCTAATCGGGGCTAGTCTCCTGAGGGCCGGGTGCACACAGCGCGACAGGTACCGTACTAGACATTCCTTCCTCCTCGGTACTGACTATAGAGATTTGCAACTGAAACATGGGATTAGCTAAGTCAGGTCAATTATCAGGGGTTCATTTAATGACAAATGCTCATCCATGTAGGCCTATGAAGCAATGTTGTGCATCTCTGCTGCTGTCTTCTTCAATTCCTCACGTCTAGTAAATTCCCAGCCGCCATAACTGCTCCTCTCTATTCCTAGCCTGGAACTGCCCACACCCTCGCATTCGGCAAACATCTCTTTCGTCTTCTCGACCTGCCGCTTCGCCCTCACGCCTTCAAAGCAGTACGCCACCAAGCCCATCTGGTTAAGCCGTTCACGGACGTCGTTGGTGGCGCTTGGAAAAGATACGAGCGCGGCACAGGCCATCCCGACGCCAAAGATGGCATACAGCACGTTCAGAGCGATGAGGAAGTACAGCGGCACTTTGGGCACGCGCGACACGATGATGCTCTGTCGTGTCTGTTCGGCCAGTGTGAGGCGGCCCTCGAAGATGCCGCTGACGAGGCTCATGGCGATGCGTGAGTATTGTAGGCCGAAGGAGTTGGCGGTTTCTTGGGAACTGTCCTGCGTGGTGGCCGCGTAGGCGGCGATGTCGAGGTAGTAGCGACCAAAGCCGAAGAAGACGCCTGACTGCAGATAGGTGCCGATCGTGCCGTTGGCGATGGTGGCGTTGGCCGCTGTGACGGTGTTATTGACCCACGAGTACGTCAGGTCATAGGCAGTCGACGTGCAGTTGAGGATCCATGAGACACCGCCATGCTCGGGGACGACGAAGTTGGGATCTTGAGCCTGTGAATCAGTCTGCGACAATGGGACTGCTGCCCAAGCGCCGAGGTAGTATGGGTTTCTAGGGGTGATTCGCAGCGTTGCGTTGGCAGGCTCGGTCAAGCTGGGGTTGGAATAGTAAGCGACTCCCGATGTCATTAGTTCGAAGCCGGTAGCTACGTCTGTATCGGCCCCGTTGATGCTTGGGACAGCAAGATTGCCGAAGAACTGGTCACTGCACTTAAATGATGTATCAGCCCCATCGACCATGTGCAGATTGCACTTTTGGCTAATTGGGGTACATTGTGTGTGAAGTGCGGGGGTGGTAGCTTGAAAGTCGATATTTGAAGGCACATTGACAGGTCCCGTAAAGGCCATGATTTTACCATCAGCATCGGCAGTCATTATCGTGTTGACGGACGATATATTACCCGCCGTCTTGTAGGCTTCATTGGATCCCGTGAGGTCGTTGCTCTGACCCCCTGCAACTGTGCAGGAAGTGGTATCGAAGTTTCCGGTTGTATAGTTCGTGCATGCCAGATTCGCGGTGTTCTGGAACGCTCGGCTGTAATTTTGACTTGGTGATTGTGGTGTCGGGATGTCAACCACGACGGTGTCCATGACCAAGTGTAACCAAGTGTCGACACCCGCTACTGCGTATCTAGCAGCATATCAGCAATTTCCATACAGTCTCAGTCTTGCATAGCCTTACCCGATCACGCTGGCAATGAACAGAATGATGAAAGAAGATCGTAACATTGAAGTAATCTTCTCCTTGTGCTTCCATGTCCAGTACGTACCCAAGGAAAGGAAGGCAGTGGTGCTACCTGCCAAAGTCTGGAGCAGTAATCCAAGTTGAAAAGGTGTTGGAAGGTCGTGACCGTCGCCTGATGAGTTGTCTTTGAATCGTTTGCCAATTGGGAACGACGCGAGCGCCATGATAGCGACTGCGAGTAATGGAGCAACAGTACTACTCCAGGACGCAATCGTTGCCAGTGTTGTCGCATTAACTTTCACGTAGTAGGCGTTGTCATCGGTGTCTGACTGCTGGATAAAGCCCAGAGGTCCGCTAGACTCGTGTCTATTAACTTGATGGGCTAGAACAAGACCTACTAGTAGGGCAGAAAGGCCAATCATAGGGATGACAATGCACAGCAAAGCAAATGCGATCGCTGTCTTTGCGCCGGAGATGCGACTGTTCTCCTTCCATTGTTGCGGTTGGTGTACTTGATCTGTGGGAAGCGCTGAGGAATGCCGTGGGTCCTGCTGGGGTTCCTGTTCGTCCCGTAACGCAGAATACCGCGAATTAGTAACGGGGGGAGTCATTTTCGATCAGATTTATGATAATGCCACGCGCACGGCATTTGCAGAGATGTGGACAGACTTCTTATGCAAGCCATGTCCTCTTGCCTTACCACTCGGGTATTGTTTGGGGTTGGCGTACCCGACTTCAGGCGCGCAACCTTCTGACAAGAGTAGTTTGGAACTAATAACTTGAATTGTCACCAAACCGGATTTGGTAAGTGATCTAACTGCCAGGACACCGCCGTTTCAGACTTGGGTCTACCAGCTGTCATCGCAGATATATATTAAGGCGCAGCGCGCTCTACTCTTCGGTATCAAGCAATATATTCAATTCTGCACTCATCTGATAGTGAATCATCAATCGCGATTTCCTCCTGTGGAAGCAGGTGGGGCAGAGTCCCGAGCTACACCGCTCATCCCAATACGACTCGCCCACCTGACACCTTCGCTCAACATCTCACATCTGCTGAAGAATAGTCCAAAGCCATGGTGCCGGACTTGCATGTCCTATGCTTCAGGGTAAGATGTAAACACAGGAATAATGTTCCTGAAAGAAACTTAACCGTTGGGGGCCGTAGGATTCTCTGCGGGATGGCCAATTATAACCAGCAGACCGCCGATCTTCTGGCCCCAAACACCGTCTTTTCAATGAGGCCACAATGGACTCTCAAAATAGCAAACAGACGGGGGCTGACCTGAACTTCGGTATGGATTGAAAATAGCTAGTTTCAATCTCGATATGCGGCCCAACTCAACTACCCAAATATACACTCATCTCGAAGCCGCCACTGAATGGGAGTGTGATACTCTGCCATCGGCCTTTGGGATCCTTCAGTATGCCCAACAGCTCCGCGTATCCTTCCGCGGAGGAAATCGTATTATCCGTCATCACGACGGCACCAGGCCGCAGCCGCGGCAAGAGCAATCGCAGCGCTGGAAGCGCGACGTACGGCCATACTAGTAGGAGCATATATCAGTCAGCTTCTCAACCTATTGTAATCCCTGGAAGGCAGAATACTGTAAAGGCGTGTTCTGGGGAGGAGAGAAGGAAAAAAAAGAGTAAGTAAAGAAAAGGCAACTCACTGTCCAGCAAGACAAAATCCACCTTTGCATCCTCACCACCCTCCCCCTTCAATACTTCATCAACCTTTCCCCCTTCTTTCAGCGTCTCCTCCAAATCCCCTTCAAGCAACACAATCCTCTCCTCAATCTCCGGGCCACACGCGTGCCAATTCTCCCGGGCCACTTTACATTTATCTGCCTCCTTTTCCGTGGCAATCACCACTCCTTTGCCCTTCGCTCCGCTTTCTGCTTTCGGCGGCTTCTCAACGTTCCGGCCCACAGCTCCAGCCAGATAGACAGTACTCACGCCAAAGGAAGTGCCAATCTCCACCACGCGCGTTGCACCAGTGCTTAAAATGAGCGAGTGGACAAAGGCGCACTTGTCCGCGTCGAGAGCGATGAACTTATCAAGCATGACCTCGTCGATCTTTCGCTTTGCGGCGGCGGGGTCATGGACGAAGAGAGCTTTCAAGTCTTTCATATCAGCTGGCCGAGCAGCGCGAAGGGCGATCTCCTGCGTGAGAGAGCGGGTGTGTAGTGAGTGCAACAGGGTGAGGGTGTCGGCGGAGAGGCCAGCCAGGGGGGTGAGGCAGAGCAACTGGTCAGTTTTGCCTGCTGAGGCAGTGGAATCGGTAGGTGTCGCCATTTTGGCCCTGTATTCAACCCTTTGGTTTTACTTTTGGTTTTTGCTCAAGTAACTTGGCATAGCCAGTAAGTAGTAAAACAGGAAAATGAAGTCTCCCCCTTGTTTCAAGTATGTTGGTTGGACTTCTTTTTCAGTAAAACAGATTATTATGTGCGTGAATTATTTGCTACTTATCAAGTAATACAAACTGAAAACCCAACCCCGCAGATGCCAATCGAGAAGGGAAGGGGGGAGTTTACGTTGTTGCAACGGTTGGACCGGCATCGGATCAATTAGTTTGCACAAGCTATGTCCATGACGAGGGTTCTCGTTTGGGAAGGTAGAATCGACCTACAGTACTTCGATATCGGCTATCTAATCTAACCATGCCCCAATTCTACAGTAATCAGATCCTGCCCTCCTCTCGATACGCCCTGCCAGCCGCGCTTGACTCATGATTTTGGCGCATGGCACCAAGAATTATCTTTGCATTCTCAAACCCATCCGGATCCGGCTTCTCGCCATACGACAGAGCGAAATTCTTCATGTTGCCCCAGCCGCCGGCCTTGAGGTAGGCGGTGTCGGACATGCTGCTCAATTCTTTATCGGCGGCGGTGTCGGAAGTGGAAGTGGAAGTGGAGGGGAGTTTTGAGGAGGCTGCGAGAGGATATTTAGGAGCATGTACAGCAAGAGAGATGGTTACATACAGTTATTCTTATCATTGTTGTTGGATGCCATCAATGTGAATGGGTGTCTGGCGCGTCTTGGGTGTCTGCTTTTGTGAGAGACAGAGATCGGATTCGGATCTAGTTCCAATCTGAGAAGTTGGATTGTAAAATGCAGAGGAGGAATGTTGATGTAACTGGTAGGCAGCTTTCTTTTATAGTACAGCAAACGTCATCCACGACCTTCCCGGCCATACGACCTTCCCGACCGCCCCACCAGAATAATTACCAGCATGTCTACAAATTTGAATACAGGTTCTCTATGTATTTAGCTTATCTCCCTCTCCATAGATTAGAAATCTATCAGATAGAGCACTAAGAAATAGGCCACTTTGCTCCTCAGTATACCCACGAGCCATTGCCACTTCCCCAGCACTCCAAGAGCGCTACCATCTTACTTCTTCAATTGCTTCATAGAGGCCTTTTCTTTCTCATCTGGTGTACTCTTCCTAGACTCTGGTATCTCCATAGACAAGACAACTCCAGCATTAGACTCATTTTGATATCCTCGGTTCAATGAGGTAAGAAGTTTTTGTCTACTTGAGTCGATTTTGCAGCCAGCATCTTATTGATTTGACTGTACTTCTATTTGTCTTGAGGTGTAAGGTTCTGAGAAGACTGAGGAGATGCTTGTTGAGGAGTTTTCTGCCGATATTGTGAGACTTGAGGTATCCTGAAGACTTTTGTCTGGTTGATAGGCCAGAGTTCACTTCGATGCCAGCCTATCAGGGACCTACGCCACCTGAGGAGAGTCGGAGGTTCGATATCGACTGTGAGGGATCAGTTGGGATAAGACAGAATAAGGAATGAGAGGGATAAGGGAGAGACAGAGAGACAGAGAGACAGTGGACTTGAAATAGCAGTCAATAGGGGTTGCCTATGAGATATCTGTGGAGTCTGTTCTGTCTGTCTGTCTGTCTGTCTGTCTGAATGAATTTAAGCCCAACAGATGAACGGATATCATGTAAATGTCGCCAAGGCCTCAACAAATGGATCTCCTATTTTGGCATACATGACAAAGACACTACCAGATACAGATATTGCCTCAATAGCAGAAACCCAGCCAGTAGAACCACTTGATACTGATATCGGGGCCCAGAATATCGATCAAATACCAAACTCCCTTTGGCTGTAACCCATCTGTAAACCAATCTCATCTATATTCCAGATATCCCGTGGATCAATATTGAAGCGCTGAAGAATCTCAGAGAGATGAGTAAACTAGCCCTCAATTTGAGAGGGAATAGTAGCCTCTATTCTGGACTTAGAGAGAGCTTGGTTCCTGCCAGTTTGTAATTTTGGATGTCGTTTTATGAATCTCGATATCCAGTTGATGCTGAGCCTAGCATTAGGCTCATTTTGACGCGCTAGTACCTGTGCTACAACTGCAAGTCGTGTCTGATTAACTGTTGTATATTGAGCTGGAGATCCTTTATATGTACAGCCAAGGTATCTTCTTGATCTCTCATCAATCGGGCGTGTAGTTGCTGTTCTTCTCCACGCGGTTGAATACCAATGTTGATCCTGAATAGTAGATCTTGGGATATTTGTAGCCCCCGATGCCTAGTGAATAGAGTTAAATTGACCTCTATCCCATCGAATAGCTACTTGCGATACATGATCCATTGTTTTGAGCAGTTTGAAGATTAATTGGGCGAGAAATGGAAGATCAAAGTGGGTTGGACGCGTGCAAGACTAGTGCGATGCACGTGGCCGGGAAGGTGGGGTGGCCGGGAAGGTAGTGGATGACGTTAGAAGGCACTTCACATAAAGACAGTGCAGAGGGGTAAAAGAGTGCCCATTGTTTCCCTTGATTCGTTCGTCACCAATGTCACTGCTCAGTCCGAGTCATCACTCTCGTCTGGCAATGGATCTCGAATAGTCCTATCAATTCCAACTCCGCCCAGTGAACGGTTTTGTGATGCCACCTTGTCATCATAGGAATCGCTCTCGCTATCACTTTCGCTTTCACTTGAATCATCTATGTTGATTTGCATAGCTCTTGAAACGACCGGCTTCTGTCTTAGTGCAGGAGAGGAATTCTGACTGACCCGGTCCTGCCGCATCTGTGCCTTCAGCTCTCTAATGCTCATTGGCTGCTTGCTGGCTGTGGTGCTAGCACGTACAGTCGTCGGTCCTTTCGGAGTTGTCGTGGATGGCTTTGCTAGGCTTGGTCTGGTACTCTGCTTGGACTTGTCAGGCTGTGGTAATGGTGTGTCTGATGCAGACAACAGTTGCTTGCTTGTGCTCAACAATGCGTTAACAGCTGAGCCATTGCTTCCGGTCTTGTCAGAGCCTGACACCGGGGCGCTGTGACTTGGGGCTGGCTGTTTCTGAACTCTTGGTTTGAGCGGCCGAGGTGGTATGCTAGCCCTGTCAGAGCTAACACCTTTCCTACCTATGTCCTTCTTTCCTTTTATTGCTCTCACAGCGGCATTGACCTCGGAACCATTCTCTACAGGAGGGGAAATGGCCGGAGTCTCCTTGGACTCGCTGGCACGTGCTTTCTTCTGCTCAGTATCTTGACCCTTCTTGCCAACGTGGCTTGCTTTTTGCCGCTGCTTGTTTAGATTCCGTCGCTGTTCCTCTGTCATGGACATCCTGCTTTTCATGGCTTCATACTCCTTCAGCGACATACCCGCGGGAAGGATTGGCTCGTTGCTACTTGCTGTAAGCAGACCTTGGGATTTTGTCTGTGCGGGAGCGACAGCACCAACAACTTTTTGCTCGGGTTTGGGCGGTTGCTGGACTGATGCTCCAGCTTCTGTTTTGCTAGGTTTGTGTTGACTTTGCCCCTTCGAGGGAGGAGACTGCTTCTCGCCAGCTTGAGCAGGAATCGAGGGGACGGCAGGTTTGTCGAGGACAGGTCTGGTCGCGAGGCTGACCGAAACCGACGACGACCGTCTCATCTGCTCCAGCCTTTCTTCAAAAGGAACCTTGCCATTCCCGGGTGACTCAGAGAAAGACCTCCTCTTCCGCGGACTGTCAGTGATGCCAAGACCAATACCATCTCTCTTGGAACTGGAGCTGGTGGTGGTGGAGGAGGACGAAGACGAATCTCTTCGCTCTGTGTCCTTGTTGCCAGGCGTTATAGCACTGCCTGAGGCCTGGATTGTCTCCGGCAGAGAGTCAATCACGGCCGATTCTTGCAAGGCCTGCGAAAGTTGTGCTCCAGGGCTGTCTAGACCAGACTTGGAGCTGTCTGCAGAGGTATTGGTGAGCTTGGCCACTGGGCCCGTTCCGGGTTTTCGGTTTGACATAGAAGGGCCATCTGTTTCTTTGTCGTTGTCCTTCCTCGCAGTTGAAATATATTTCTGTATCATCTTGGGTTCGGCAGGAAGGGGTTCTTCATCATCATCTGATGTGTCCTCATTTGTTGTGGCCGAACCAAAGTCAGAAGTCGACTCATCTGGAGGACCTTGTGGCTTCTTCAGGCTGGGCGCTGGCCGGGTATCGTGCTTGTCAGACTTATCGTCCTGAATCGCATGCTTGGGAGGTTCAGAGGGTCTTGCAGCTTTATCACCGTCATCTGAAACCAACTCCGTACCTGTGGACGACGTATTATCGGACTTGTCCGATAGTGCTGAACTGGCTTTGGCAGAGGTGAAGGCGACATCGGCGTCTCCATCACTGTCGTCTTCACTAGGCGCCTGCTTAGATTTATCTTCCAACGTATCTTTGTCCACGTCGATCGGCTGGGCAGCATTGTCATTGATTTGTGGATGTGATTTCCCTAGTACTTTACCGGTGTTTCTAACCAGGCGAGGTTGCGGCACGGGTTCATCGGGCTTGGGCATCTGGGAGTCTTCAATCTCCGAGCCGTGAGGCAGATCAAACGCATTCGCTCGTGACGGCTTCTTGAACTTGGTACCGGATGTCGAGACTAACTGGCGTGCAGGAGACTTGGAGCCATGATTGTCGGGAGCCATGGGAGGAATGGGTGGTGCAGAGTTTGGGGGAGGAGTGGTCGGAAGGCGTGAACGTCGTAGGGGTGGGGTGGGCGGCGTCCAAGATTCCTCGGCCGCGTGTATTGTGCCATTGACGTTGGATGCGTTGCGAGACGGGGCGAGGTTATGATGGCGCGGCAGTTGCAGTGAACCGGCTGTGACAACCCTGCCATCTGCATCAATGGCCGTATCGCTGCGGACATTGGACGGCTGAGTGTCGTGGACGACCAGCTCTGGAGAGCGCTCAATTGACGGCACCAGCTCGGCGTCCTCTAGCGAGTGAGTGGCCTCAATCTGTCTCAATCTCTTGTCATTGCGTGGCGTCTCCTGGATGGCTAAGTCGGCACGCGGTCTCTTGCCCAGAGTCGGCGTTACGGCTTCGAACCGGGGCACGGCCGTGCGCGGGCGCGGTCGAGAGTGGTAGTGGATGGGCGTCAGGTCCGGGACGACGGAGCCGAGGCGGACGGCTTGTTGCTGGTCTTGGACGACGACGCTGATGGTGGCGTCCTGGTCGAGGCCATCGCGCTCCGCCTTACCTTCGTTGACAAACACATCGAGCACCAGCTGCTCGGGGTCGAGGTCGTTGTCGTTGTTGTCCTTCAGATACTTGATCTTGCCCAAGTCACTGTGGCTGTGGTCAGCCAGTGCACTGCCAATCACGACGTAACGGCGCTTTGGGCACTCACTGCTTGTACAGGCGGCGGTATTGGCTCTGGATGTCGACGGCGAGATTGCCGATGAAATACGACTCGTCGGGATCTCGGACAATTACTAGAAACTTTCTGCTGCTGCGAGGTGTTGATGTCTGTGTAAGAATGCTGTGGTTGTAAGAGTCCTCTGTGAGGACTCGCGCCGTCACCCTCAGCTTGACCATTGTGTGTCGCTCGCGCCTGCCCGCCTGCACTGGACGCGCTCTTCGTGCTGGGGAAGGCGCGCGTGCGAAGAAAGTTCAGGCGAGACGCGGACGAAGGTTCCCAAATGGGCAAGCGTGGTCGATGTGGAGAAGGAACTAGTTGAGGTACGGTACTGGGAGAGACGAACTACGGGTACCACATCCTCGAGTAAAACTGTATTGCGAGTTGGCAGCAGCAGGTGCAGAGAGGGTCAGAAGAAACAAGGGATTGTGGCACGAAATGAATCTAACAAGCAAATCACAATGCCAAAGACGGGAAGCTACACTGAGATAGATACACCGACACTCAGGAAGGAGCTGTGTGTTGACGAAACGTACAAGGAAACACACTACCATGGCAGTATGCTTCAGCCAGCAGCCTACTTCTTCAAACAGCAGACACAACCAGTCAGTCACCACCTGAGATATTCACAATCTTGATATCCTCCTCAGGCTTCTCCTTCAGCACCCTTGTGTTCTCTATCGCATGCACTACCTCGAAGCCCTTCGTTACACGGCCAAAGATGGTGTGTTTGCCGTCCAGCCAGGGTGCTTTCTCCGTTGTGATGAAAAACTGGCTGCCATTGGTATTGGGGCCGGCGTTAGCCATGCTGAGGATGTACGGCTTGTCGTGTCGCAGCTCGCCGACAATTTCGTCCTCAAACTCCTTGCCCCAGATGCTCTCGCCGCCTGTTCCATCGCCGAGCGGATCACCGCATTGGATCATGAACTTGCGAATCACGCGATGGAAGATGGTATTGTTGTAGTATCCGTTCCTTGCATGCGTCACAAAGTTCTCAACCGTCTTGGGCGTCTGATCAGGGTACAGCTTGAGCGAGATGTCACCCATGCTGGTATGGATGATAGCATTGCTACTGACAAGAGCCTGCTTTTCTTCTTTCCTCTTGCTTGCAACATGCCGTGGTTTCTCGTTGTGCACATCTCGACTGGATTTGCTGACTGACTCCTCGTTGGTGAACATGTAGAAACGCACCTTGGCGTATGCTGTGGTGAAGAGAATTGGATCTCGCTCCTCAGCCTCCTCCAAAAGGGGATTCGCAGAAGCGGCCATCGATACCGTCACTACGCCCTTTTTCTGTGGGGCCCCTTGATATACAGCCACATTCAGCGCCCGGAACGGCTCGTCCTTTCCGTACGTTCTCACCACGCGGTTAGTGAGCGTGTTGACGACTTTGATACCGTACAGCGACCCGTACGCGACAAAATGGCCTGATTCGTCAAACGTGATGTTGATCTTACTCCTTGTTGCCGGAGTGTCCAAGTTGGTCTCGACGGCCATGCGTCTTCGAAACTCGGCCTCATCCAGCTTAATGAGAGCAGTCCCTGCATCGTGCATCGTCGTGATGGTCTCGATGGACTCGTCGTACGATCGATGCAGTTTGGCGGTGGCAAAGTCAAAAATCCGCACTTTTCGATCTGGGAAGGAATACGTGGCGAACTGGTGCCCAGACGCTGAGATGGCTATGCAACAGGGCGCTGATTTTGCTTTTTTGAAATCGAACAGATTCGTCGTCGACTTCATCTTGAACACATTGTCAGGCTTCTCGAACGGTTCGCGAGGCTGCCAATACTCGACCGCCCCGCTGGCATCTGCCGATATCACACAGTCGTAGGCGGCATTGTACACCATAGCAACAACATCCGCTCGGTGTAAAGACTTCAGCGAATGCAGCGACTCTTGCTTTTCGCCGGCGCCATCGTAGATCCGGATGGCCTTGCCCAGCGCAACAGCCAGCAGCGGTGTTGAACCCTTTCGGCTCACCCAACAGACGCTAGAGGGACTCTGCTCCACATTTAGAATGGAAAGTAGGTCAAAGCTGGCAACATCAAAGAGTTTGATCGTCCGATCCTCGTCGTCGCCAGCAGAGGCAAAAAGACCACCATCAGCACTGATAGAAATGCTCTTGATTGCACCTTCATGGGCCTGGAACTCCTTGACAAACTCAATTCCGGACACGGCCTTCTTCCAAAATTTGACCACCCCGTCCACCGAGGTGGTGATGACAAAGTCAGAAGGAGCCGGCGCAACTGTGACTGAGAAGAGCTGTTCCTTGTGCATCAACGACTTTGAGTATCTGATCCCGCGCGGCAGGGCGCTGATATATAGTGATTCATAAGGTAGTTTTCGCCTCTTTTTGGGTGGAACTGACGATGGCAGAGCTGGGCCAAAGTCGTCATCCGAAGATTCGTCATCACCATTTGGGCTCCTTGATCTTTTCAAGGAGGTGTTGTCTGCCATCACTGCAACATGTACTACATGTAATCCCTTTTTTTAGAGATCCAGAAACTGAAAACTGACCAGGCAGGCTTTCAAATGACACTAAGCTCATGGTCATTTGACTGCACGCATAAGTTAGCAGTATTACCTCTAGTATGATGGACGAAGACTGGTCTGCAATAGTGTATCTAACTTGGCGGCCTAGCGCTAGTATTGTCATTAGTATCAAGGTCTTGTTTCGCCGACTCCTCCTCTTCTGTTCTAACATGTCATGTCGTGCCATATGTCATGCGTCTTGGAGCTGCCCAAAGAATAGGCTCGTCCAGATGCCGAAATCGCTCAAATGCATTTTGTGTAGGAAGACATGGTCATCGCCTCTACAGTTCTTCACCACTATCACATCCGTTCTCGTCTCCTTGGAGCGGCCCGAATGATGTTATCCACCCTCAAGAGTAACTCGCTCGCTTCACTGGCACTCGACACCACCGCTTTCTTCAGCTTGTAGCTCTCGACCACCCCAAGCTCCTGCATGTCGGCTATACCGCCACCGGGTGTCAATAGATCCAGTCCTGACGTTGACATGCCTCGATACACCTCCGTCCTTAGTTCACTCACGAGCGCACTCGAATCCAGGCCAGCGTTGTCGGCAAGGATGGTCGGCAACTGCCGTAGCGCGGTCGCGAAGCTGTACACCGCCAGCTGTTTCTTGCCGGGCACCTTTTGCGCCAGCGAATCGACGGCCTTGGCCATCACCATCTCGGCACATCCTCCCCCCAACGTTGTCCTCGGGTCTTTCACTGTCTGACTCAAGACTGCAAGGGCATCATGAAGACTGCGCTCTGCTTCATCCAACAACTGATCCGTTGCACCTCTCAGCACAATGGTGCATGCCTGGCCCGCTTTCACGCCGCTGAACTTGATGAGCGTGTCCTCGCCGATGATGACCTCTGAAATGCTATCGCAATGGCCAAGCTTGACCTGTTCCGGGTGGTCAAAGGTGCTGGCAATCTCGCCTCCGGTAACGAGGGCAAGACGCTCAATGCCATCGAAGTCTGCGTGCTCAATGCTCATGATGCCGGCTTCGGCAAACAGCTGCTCAGGCCAATTGTAGATGAGCTGCCGGTTGATAAAGCAATTGATGCCATGGGCCTTAATCCTCTCCACCTTCTGTCTCATCTTCTCTCTTTCAGCCTTTTCCAATTCCGCCAGCTTGGACGTGGAATCCACCTTGACTCGGGCACCGAAGATCTTGATCTTGTCGGTGTCCATGGCAGTATTGGCGATGAGGATCTTGGCATCTTTGAGTGACTTTGGCGATCCGACAGAGATACGCTTGTCGAGAATGAAGCCTTCATCGAGGTAGCTGTCGGACAGTTTACCACCGGGCTTCTTGATGATCTGGATGTGATTCAAGTCGGTGGACCCTTTCAGCCGCAGCACGGCATTGGCAGCCAAGCTCGAAAACTGGTCACGGTCTTGTGACAGGACTTTCGAACTCAATGTCGTCCTGGCAATGGCCTGCAGATCCCTTCGAAAGGCAGCCGGGTCCTTGGAGTGGTCGACAGCTGACTTGGCCAGGGCATCTAACGCGACGGCACTTGCTAGCCGGTAGCCCTCGATGATGGTCTGTGGATGGATCTTCTTGTTGACCAATTGCTCCGCCTCGCGCAGCAGTTCTGCCGCTAGCACCGTCACACTCGTCGTACCGTCCCCGACTTCGTCGTCTTGCACTTTGGAAATATTGACTAGTACCTTTGCCGCTGCATTATCCAGGGCTATGCTCTTGAGGATTGTGGCGCCGTCATTAGTCACCATGATCTCGCCAGTTGAGGCAGATTGGAGGATTTTGTCCATGCCCTTGGGGCCCAGCGTCGATTTGACGAGGTCGCCGACAGCGATGGCACCCACAAATGCGGACAGACGTGCGTTCTCACCTTTTTCCTCCTGGACATCATCGGCAAAGATTTGGGTCGGGTTGTTTTCTGCCATGATGAACTTGAAAGAGAGGCAAAGGTTGGGGTAGAACGGTTGCGGAATGGAGATACGCAAGCAAAAAGTTCGGGCGAGGGACGCCAGCCTTGCGAGCGGAGCCTTGTCTTGGCATTGTGGGACTGGACGGCGGCGACCCCACCGTGAGAGAACGAAGGGCAGGCATGAGTTATTAGTAATAAGATAAGGCTTTACACGGCAACAATGAGTGCAGATTCAAGACGACTCAAGCCTTAGTCTACTGATAATACCTCTCCATCTTGAACCGTGCAGTCAAATCTCTTTCGATCAGGATACAGTGACAATTGATCAGCAAGCTCTTGAATCGTTGCTCCCAGAAGGCCCAATACCCGTTCACGCTCCCGCCAAGCATCATCTCCTTGACATCGTCGGGCAGATCGTGAAAGTGATTCTTTTTGTTTCGGATCACCCGGAGTAAGTCGATCATCTTGCTGCCAGTGTACCTGCGCTGTTTGCCCATCTCTTGAATAAACGATCGCGGCAGCTCCTGCAAGAAATCTCCTCTCAGAATGACATTTGGCCCAAGCTTCTCCAGAGCTGCCAATTCTTCGAGTGAGCGAAGCTCGGCTTCAGTTCTGACAGCGTTGGGATTGTGGATATCTGTGACAGAGTTTTTCTCCTTTTCGTAACAATCAGAAACAGCACATATGAATTCAAGCTTCTTCTCATCGTCCCAGAAGAAGGGGTGCTTCAGGATGGATGTTGTATCTGGCCTATACTTGGGTTCATGGTTGATCATCTGCATGACAAGATCTTCAGCATCGTACGAGTAGCCAAAGAACTGAGTGAGCTCCTGAGTCGAAAACCTGTCTTCTTTGATGTTCAGGTCTCGACCCAGGGATGTTCCTCCCACATCAAAGGGGTGCCTTCCCTGTGTCATGACATAGTAGAAGACGCATCCAAGGGAGAAGATATCGATAGCCTTGGTGGCGCGCCTGCCTGTTGTCGGCTCCACCACCGTTCCATCAGCCGAATGAGTTGCCGAATGTGTGGTTGAGTGGGTAGCTGAGTGTGAGGTCGAATATGCGACTGACCTTGACGCTGAAGTTGAGCCATTAGGCGCCGCGACAGAATCAGAAGGGCTCACCAACAGCTCAGGAGCACGCCAGCCCGTGGTACCGGCTGCGGTGTGATTAGCGGTTGGCGCGAAGGCCGACTCAGGGCCTTCTTCAAGCGGCTTACAGAGGCCAAAGTCGGAGATGACGAAGTTGAGCTTTGGCGGGCCGGGCGTGGGCCGACTGGTTTTGACTTGCTTGACAAGCACATTCTGGGGCTTGATATCGCGATGGACGAGCTTGAGGGAATGTAAATAACGCATGCCTTCAGTGATCTGGGCTAGACAGTCCTTGACGTCAAAGCCCTCGGGGAACTTGATGAGATCGGGAAATTCGAGGGGTCGTTCAACGAAGCGGTCGAGCGAGGTCCTGAACAGATCGAGAGCGATGTAGATGAAGTTGTGAGACTCTTCCTTGCCAAAGTACCGCACCACATGCGGGTTCTCGTCACTCGAGAGCAAGTGTTTAATCTCTTTGGCAGCCAGGGCACTTGAGTGTCTCTGGAGGCGCTTGACAGCGACCAGGCGTCCATCGTCCATGGTACCTGGAAAGACAATGGTGCCGTTACTTCCTCTGCCAAGGCATGCGTCGTCGCGGGTGGTGATACGCAAACGGCCGACTGTTGTAATGCCTGGTTCGGGATGGTCCTCCTTAGAGAGACTTTGGCTGGCTTCGATAGCTTCTGGTTCCATTTGTTTCTTCTTTTTCTTGTTCTTCTGCCCGCCTCGTTTGCCTCGCTTAGTTCGGGCCTTCTTGGGCGCGGATCCGGCCTGCTGAGATCCCGATGGTTGAGACGACTCGTTTTCGTCGTCTGATTCAGCGTCGGACCCGTTCTCGCCGTCTTCTGCATTCTTATCCTCTTTCCTAGAGCCTGTATCCGTTGGAGAAGTACTCTGCGTCTGGATCTGCGCGGGCACGGGCCGTGGATCTGCATCCGTTTCGCCCAATCCAATCTCGGCCTTTTCTGTAGCGGCAGGGGGCTGTGTAGTAGTAGCTGCAGTCTCCTCTGTCACATGAGCAGGCGTCCTGTCCAGGCTCTCGACATTAGGATCAGTCAGGATCACTTCGATACCCTTCAGCCTGAGCCAATGCTTCAGCTTCAGAGCGGCCGGCATGCGGAAGTGGAGGCCCAGAAGGAAAAGAACAATTGACACAGCAATGAAGTTGGTCAAGACTGCCAAGCTGGAGGCAGAGGGAAATGCGGCCGGAGGCGTCAGAGGCCCATCATGCTTGGACACGGGCTTGTCTGGCTCGGCGTCGACGTCGGCGGTTTGAGGCCGGCCTTCAATGGTTAGGCGCACAGGTGCGGCAGTGGAATCGCGGGACAGCACGTGTACACCAATGATGTTATCCAGATCCTCGTCCCAATTCATGGGCCTGTCGTAGGCGAAGAAGGCTGCCGCATCCTTGGCACCAGCGGTAACGCCAGGGTAGGCGAGCTCAGACAGAGCATACCAGAATCCCGATTCGGTTTTGTTCACGAACACTTTTTCCATGCGGAGGAGATCATTGCCCCAGTATTGGGCCGAGTTGAGCAGCGGAGAATTGAGTGGGCGGGAGAGCACTTTCAGCTCGCCGAGCTCTGGGCCACGATCGACGGGGCGAACAACGTCGAAGACGCGTGCAACAGGCGTGCCCATGTCTCGCCACCAGTTGCCGCCAGTGTCGCCAACCGGGTTGGGCCTGAGGGCTTGGATCTTGCCGTTGTGGTAGGTCTGGATATGAGATGTGTCGTCGAGCGGAGAAATGTATTGGTCTTGGAGGTCGTTATCCTGCTTGTTTGGAAGCCATTCAGCAAACTTGATTGTGCACAAGCGTTCCATCGTGAGCTTGTGCGAGATCTCCACCGTGTATTCGACTCTGCCCAAGTTGATGGTCCCAATCGGGTCACAGGCAGGGTCGTCCAGCTCAAAGCCGCTGGGCTTGCGGCAGCTGTTATCTTGGTGATCAGGCACAAAGGCCGACTGCCTGTTGAATTGCGAGAGGATGGCACCCGATGCTGCGTCGACTACGTAAGCCGTCGTTTCGGTCTGTGCTATGGTCACGAGCGGCGGGTTCTCGACAAATCCGGGCGTGTCCAGGGCAAGATCCTTGACGGTGACGCCAAGTCTTTGAAGGCCGACCCGAGGATCCTTATGTTGGATGTAGATCATTCCATCCTTGGTCGGCTCGACAATGAAGACGTACTCATGATCACATGTATGTTCTCCGTCCGCAGTGTTGTTGTGACAGTGGTGGACTGTCTGGATCATCGGGCTGTTGGGGATGCCCAGCGACCATCTCGGGTCGCCCGAAGCCCTGTCTCTGGCGTGGATAGCTCCATCGATTGTGGCGAGGAGCACGATATTCTCAGCCTCCCAATTTCGCAACAGCCGCGCTGAGGTGAGCGAGAGCTCGTGAGAGAACTCGTCAGGCTGTGCGAGAGGTGCTCGAACAGCTCCATTGGCTGGAGCCGGAGCCAAGGCATTGAACTTGTGGTTGTGGTTTGGAGACTCATCGTCGGTGCTGCGGAACTTGGCCGTGGTGACTTGGTGGTTCAGGAGCGGAATCTCGGGAGGACTGCTGCCAGCCTGAGATCGGCGGAGGGGCGACGGCCCGGTTGACGGAGTGGAAGCCACGAGCGTCTCGATGCTCTGCTGGGCCGGCACAGACCGTGACTGCACCGCGGCTGTGAGAACGACGAGGAGAGCCCAGGCGAGCATTGACTTGGCTGTGCCTTTGGTTGGCCCACCACCCCGGCCCAGTGGCCGACGTGGAGGAGTGGCCATCAAGGGAGAAGCGGAGAGAGAGCCCCATCCAATGTCAAGCGAAAGACCGTAGCACAAGGCGGTCTCGAAGACGAGGCATTGGATTTTAGTGACTGGTGATTTGTGAGCGTGTGCCAGAGGGAGAGAGGAATAAAAAGATGGCGGCCTTGAGGCCTGGGCGCAGGCGCAGGCGCAGGCGCCTCAGGCAAGGGGGGGGCGCCTACCCTTTTCGGACCGAGCGTTAAGGTTTCACGCACAACGCCCGTGATGTGGGGCCATGGCGGACCACCACCCACTGCAACGGCGGCACGACAGATTCTGTCCTTGATCAAGAAAGACACTGGTGAGAGTGGTGAATATGGCGTGTCAATGTTGCTCATACAATATCGCCAGCAGCAAGATTTACAGAACGCTATGGTCACATAATTCGGCCCGACAGCCCCGGCTGCCCCGGTGAATTGCTGTACAAGAAGGGTAAGTTGTGTGGGGTAAGGAAGGGGCTGGCGGCGCGGATGATGCAATGCAAGTTCCAAAGTTGTTCGTCAGAGTCATGGCCAAGTCATGGCCGAGTCATGGCCAAGTCATAGCCAAGTCAGGGTCAAATCATGGCGGTGCAGCATCAGAAGAACAGCACAATCTCGCCTTGGTCGTTCTTCTTCAATCGTAGCCACCTCCAGAGCTCCTGCTCGTCGTCATGTTTGGAGGTCCGGCTGTTGTTGCACTGTTTGTGCCAGCGTTTGAGTGCTTTGTGCACCGAGTAGCCCTTCTCCACCTCGCCGCCAGGGATGCTGGAAAGGAATGTCTGACAGCGGGTGTGGAGACTGGCTTCAGCTCCAAATACAACCATCTGCCGGGCTCCATTACCTGCATTGTCCTCTGAGTCCTCATCCTGCTTCCGGTACTCAATCACCTTCATCTTTCTGTTCGATGCTTCGGCCGCCTCATCACTACTCCGGCGGTTTGATCGCGGCTCATGTCGAATATTGGCACTCGCTGTGCCATTGTGTCGATGCACCTTGTGCTTTTTTCTTTCACGGCGCTCCCCTTCTGGCTCCCTCGCCGCGGCCTGTATGTGGTCGGAGGAAGTTGTCCGTCTTCTTGTCTTGGTCAACTCACCGCGCTGGCCAGCCACAAACGCGCCGCCAACCACAGACAAGGCCTTGACCGCTCGGCCCTTGATGGTGATGCCAAGTCCATTGTCATCTCTCGAATGTCGGGTTCGCTTGAGAGGACTTGTGGGATCTTCACGCTTCTCGTGTCGGCGTTCAGTCCTGCGGCGCTCAAGACGGCCTGCGTCTTCGTCTGGACCAACAGGTTGAGGATAGGGGAATGCCTCGGTGTCGTTCGCCATCATCTTGTTGAGGCCGCCTGTCAAGCCAGAGTGCATCACTGCTGGAACTAGCTCTGATCGTGGGTCGGTTCGTGGTTCGTGGTGTGGAGCATCCGTCATCGGCGTATCGCTCTCGACGGGAGCAGGGTAATCCCTCTTCCGTTTTTTCTCGCTGCCGCTGTTTGTGCGGGCATGACCAGGAGTCACCTTGTCTTGCTCCAACTTCAAGCGCGTCGCTCTGGCCGACGGTGTCATAAAGTCAAGAGACGCCAGGCTACGGTTGACCTCAGCACCTTGGCTGTATGGCCGCGGGTTGACAGGCCCGGTACCGTAGGAAAAGCCAAGTTCATCATACTGCTGGCTGTGCTGCCGCTCATTTGTGCTCCGATAGCCATTACGGCTTGAGGCGCGGCTGTCTGTGAAGACTGAGGGTGCGTTGCTTTTCATCGACATCTCTTCTCGGGTCTTCTGGGAAAACGCAATCTGCGGTGTGTTGGACTCGTCTTCCTCCTGGCCTCCCTCTACCATGTAGTCGAACACGCTGTCTGTGGGCTTTGAACGATCTACCGAGGGCGGCGTAGGTGCAGGGGGAGGCACCTCATAGTCCGGCACGTCCTCGACATAGGCCTGGTGTGGCACCAAGGCATTCTGGTCCGTCGGCTCGAGAATGGAGACAGACTTGCGATTAGTAGCCTTGGACGCCTTGGACGCCTTGGACGCCTTATCCCGGTATAGAGCGCCCTGGTACTTCTGGTCTTCGGTGATGCAGGACTAGTGGGCCGTTAGCCGCGTCCCAGACGCTGTACTGACAGGCAAACAGGCTTAACGTACGATGTGTGCGCGGTAGCCGGTGCCTGCAAACGTGGTCTGGCAGTCAAGACACGTGAAAACAGCCCCGCGGCAGTGACTGCGATGAGGATCGAGTTTCTTCTTGGTGAGCACGTCTCCACAGTTCTGCAAGCAGCAGTCAGCTAGCCTCTTCATCGCATCGGAGTGGCCGGACCATTCACGAACCTCGCAGGAGAAGGAGACCATTTTTCTGCCAAACGCCAACGGGAGGAAGGAGCGTGTCTAGGAACGTAATTGTGGGCGTCGGGCAGCAATGAGTGGAAGTCGCACACGGCCGGCCTCTCGTGTGTACAACAGTAGTCTTTAAGGGCGCCAACACGACGCTTGGACGCAGAATCAGGATCTGATCTTGTTTCAGGAGACGAGGGGGTCGTCAACACACACAAACCCACGTTTAGCGCGCCGCACCCAAGCCACAGCAAATATTTTGGGAAGCCGCGATGCCCTTACGGGCTAAGTCTGGTACTCGGAACACCTGCTGTGGGGCGTCATCGTCTGTGGATCAGCCGATCCAGAGTGAGACCGCCTATCGATAGGCAGACCACTATCCTTGTGGTGCCGACTTATTATGCAGTGCAGACAAGGTCCTGCTGGTAGGAAGACGGGAGTACGATACAGTAGTACAACAGTACCGGTAGCACAGCAAATGTCTCTTGCGTGCCATCGTGCCCAGGCCGAGGCACTGTCACAGCACAGGGGGAGTCTTGCGGCCCTCTTCAGCTGTTGCCCCTCTTCGTTCATGGTTTGACGCACAAGTAGAATGCCTCAGATAGACGACTCATCTCTGCGGAGATATGTGCCAGAAGGAAGGCTGGCCCAAGCAGCTTTCGAGCTCGCACTGGAGACCTTGTGCGCGCCCTTGCTACACCATTCGCTTCGAACCTTCGTGTTCGCGAAATGGGTAGCCGACATGGAGAACAGCGCCTATAGCGACCAGGCCCTTGATTCTCTTTTTGTCGCATGCTTGTTCCATGACTTTGGCGCGACCGAGGATCACAATCACTCTGAGCGATTTGAAATCTGTGGCACTGACGCCGCGGTAGCCTTCCTCAGAAGCTTTGCACATCCACAGGGTAACCCCGGTTCAGAGGCCAAGACTGTGCCAAAGACCAGATCGGAGCCAATGCTCAGCGACTCGCGAATTTGGGATATTTGGACGGCGATAGCATTGCATACATCCCCTGGCATTGCAGAACGGATCCATCCTTTGGCACGGCTAGTCAGGGTGGGTGTGTTGCTTGATTTCCGGAAAGCTGCCAGGGACCAGTTCAACGCACACGACTACGGTTCCCAGCTCGACATTGAGGTGCCTCGACTGGAGATAGAGAAGATCTTGGCCGACGCCGTTGTTCAACAAGCTTTGTCAAAGGCAGATCTTGCCACAAGAAGCGAAAAGGCCCCCGCCGCAAGCTGGCCAGGCTTACTACTGCGCTCACATCTCGAAGACCCAACTTGGGATGGAGTGAACCGCGCCTTTTGATGCCAGCAGTACGGAGTGAGGAGCTTGTCTTGTCAATTATATACATGAATATGCCAGATTTTCACTCCAGCTATAGTTGCAGCTTCCTCCCCACGGCACCGAAGCATAGACTCGTGCAGAACAGGATGCTAGCCAGCCACACATATACACCAAGCTGCTCAGAAGCCGTGTCCTGGTGAATTGCAGGAACTGGGACAAAAGCAGGGTTGACGAGCAGCAAAACCGAAGTGCCTACAAGGCCAACAAAGGTGGAGAAGGCAAAGCCTGTCACCGACCTGTCAATCAGGTACCAGAGCACAGGATTGGCAAGAGTGAGAGTGAGGGATACTTGCAATGTCGAAGTCCATGGCACGCGCCGCTTTTCTCTGTCAGTATTCGTGAAAAGATCAAGTACAGTAATAGCCGAACATACCACGGCAAAAGCAATCCCAACGAAAGCTCCAATACTCCGAACTGCCGAGTACCACAAAGGACTAAGGGCCGAGTCTGTGTCGTCCGACGATCTTGCACGGGACTTGTCTGCACGAGTCTTCTCATCCCCGACCTTCCGGTTCCAGAAGGCGTCAAGAAGAGGAAGGCCATTTCCAAGAAGAACACCGAACACGCCCCAAAACAGGAGATAGTAAGATGAGCCTTGATCACCGACATGCACAGGTACCGGTGTAATGTTGCCTGTTCTATGCAATTGGTTGACTAAGTAGCCATACCCAACCCCAAAACTGAACAACAGGAGAGTTTGGCCAGCTACGGGCACATAGTAGCCACGTACGCCAGACCTCTTCCAGCGTGATGTCGTCTGCAGCTTACCACGAGCCCATCTCACATCTGGCTCCTCAGGCTGATAGGCATCCGTACTCCTTCCCTGACTCGGCGTTTGCGCACCAGTTCCCCACGGTGTGGCCATCTCCTGTGGCGTTCCCTCATTGCCTGTGGCTGAGTATATACCGAACAAGGTCGAAGAGGTTAGGTTGAGAATCGACCGCGTCCGACTGGGCGATAGTCCCATGTCTGGCTTCCTGTCCGAGAGTAAATCTGGGTTAATGTGCTCTGGCACTGGGGACGGTGGATGGGACGACTCGGTGGACGATGGAGTGATTTCGAATTGCCGACGTGGAATCGGTCTGTGAATCTGTGGCATCTCCATGGCGGGCAGCAAGCGCGTGTATTTCTTGCAAGCTGGCCCGAGTTCAAATATCCGTCACCAGCTCAATCGGCCTTATGATCAGACGTAGGAGAACGAGATTGCTAGGGAAACAGCTATCATAGTAACACGCAGGTCCGGCCAAGAGAAGTGAAAACACGTAAAGAATGACTCATCCAGCCAATGCGGGCCTGGCTACGTGGTCGAAAAGGAGTGGAGAATAAAGCCAGCAAGGGCCCTTACACTCGTATTTCACACACTTCACATGCCCAGTATGAGATATTTGAAGAGGGAGGGTGTCCAGCGTCATCTACATGATTCTGCCAAGTCCCCTTCTGGTTCGACACCTGACTCGCCAGTTTCTCCCAGCTGACTAAGTTACTGTAATAAAGATCCCATCCAACCTTTAGCGTTTAAATACATTCCAAACATCATCTGCCGCACCCGCTAGGCTTCATCGATACGCTTGCATTAGCTGCCGATCCAAGAAGATCAAATGTGACAATGTCATCGCGGGATGTTCCAATTGCAGGAGGCCTCAGGCACTGTATACATATACGTCTCGCCGTCCGCGCAAAACTCGGAAAGGACAGCAAGAGGCAGCGGTGCGGCCGCTCTTACCGGCGGAGCGAGATGGAACTTCAACTAGGAGTGCCAGGCTTTCAAACTACGGCCATGCATTACCTCCGAACCATGGCGACACAAAAAGTGACATGGACGACGAAGAACACGACCCGATCATACCCCTTTAGATTCTCGACTCGACCTTTGAATCGAGATTTGATTCCAGGAAATCTGAAAAGGGTAGACTCTTCATCGCCACAGGCAAGTCACGGTACATCAACAGCAGCAAAGCAAACCAAGTAGCAAACCTCGAGAAGATTCTCTCTATCGATACCCATGATGCCAAGGTAAAAGGCCCTCTGTCGTGTCTATACCCGTCACCTGATCATAATTCGCTCGGCCATGCGTCATCGAGCGAGAAGCTGGCTGGAAGCTTTCTTCCCAGCCATCCAAGAACAAAGACAATTCTTCGACCGTACCACCCTCATCCCCATATAATTGGCCTTCTCTGGGAGTACTATGTCCGCAATGTGGATGTACTGCTGAAGGTATTGTACAAGCTAACCGTGGAGTCCGCGGTCATAAATGCTGCTAAAAACCTTGATAGCATCAACCCATCCACTCAAGGGCTTCTATTCGCCATCTGGTTTGCGACTGTAACCACAATGTCCCGGGATGAATGTCTACGTCTGCATGGAGAACAGAGGGGCATACTTCTTCATCGATACCGTTACGCTCTTGAAGAAGCTTTTGTGCAAGCAGACAGGATGACCACCCAGGAGCTGGTAATTCTTCAGGCATTCATTCTCCTTGTTGTAGGTACCAGCACCGTACTCCTTTAGTATCTCAATTACATTCTGATCACAGTAGGCATGTTCTCTAGGCGAAAATACGCGATCCACCTGGATGTTGAGTGGCATAGCTGTGGGCATCGCTCAGGCTATGGGTATGCACTGTGATAGCGCCTTGTTCTCTCTAGGCCCCATCGAAACTAAGGTTCAGCGCCGTGTCTAGTGGGTCCTTTGTTTTTTCGACAATCGAATTTCAGAAGACTGCGGCTTGGAGTTTCATGTGCCTTGGGCAATGGATACTGCGCTTCCTCTCCATATCAATGACTCTGACCTCGGCGCAGACGTAACGGATGAGCCTTCACCAAAGAATGAATTTACTGAAATGACGATGACTTTGATCAAGATCGAGATGGCACGGACCACTTTGAAGATCAAGACGGCCCAGAATGCAAACCTCCCTTTCAGTAGTGTGGAGCTGGAGAGAGTGACCCAGGAAGCGATCCAGCATATTGAAACAAACTATATGAAACAACTCGACACTTCATTACACCTCCACCACCTCGGCTATCTCGGAACCCGACTTGTCATCACTAAGCTCTGGTACTTGAAATACAGCGACATTCAACAGCCGGATCCTATACAACGAGAAGAAATCAAGGACAAGCTGCTCTCCTACAATACTGAGCCCCTTGAGATTGCACATCAACTTCCAGACCGGTCAGTCCAGTTCGGCTGGCATTTTAATTGCAAGTCCATCATCCAATGGTATGCAATTGCCTTCCTGTTGATTGAACTCTGCCATCAAACTCGAGGTTCTGCCGTTGATCGTGCTTGTGCTGTACTTGAAACCGTGCTCCGCGACTCTGGCCAAGCATACGATGAAAACACTTCCATCAAAACCAGTAGACGGAATATACTCTGGCAAGCTCTACTCAAAATAGCTCGCCACATGCGAGAACACGCCAAGGATCAGGCCTCTGTTCAGGCCGGCCTAGACTTCCATGAAGACAATACCGGCACATACATGGAGTTTCCCTTGGCTGATCCATTCTTCGAATGGGAGCCCGATATCAGCGAACAAATGAACTACGAGCTACTGGATACGCTATTTCAGGACTTCTGAGACACTGCATTCACCTTCAATAGAATTTATAATTTGTGCCGGACCGTGCGTTGTCACATTCCCACCCTACACTACTGGGGTTAAAGAGGCCTAACAGCAGCGCACACACGATCGGACCGCCAAAAGATGTGAAATGCATCTGGTCCAATATTTTCCATCATCGTTATGGCAATGCCTCCATTTGACCAGTCTTCGACATGTTATCTTCGGCTATACCAAGCAAGCTATGAATGTCATGGTTCCTGGCACGATCCTCCTTGCTCAATTTCGCAAATTCTGGCTATAACACATTCGTTGCTTCACGAAGAAGTCTCCGCGTACCGGGTGATGTCTTGGAACTACTGGCGAGCGACTATATAGATGTGAGCGTTTCAACCGAGCTTTTCAACCGTTCGGACCCCAAACAGGACCGGGTTGATAGGGCGCATCGTGTTGTGCCCCCCATTCCATATTGTGCTCTGCCTGGAGGTCTGATCCGGGCGAGTAATCCAGAATGCCAGAACCAGAGGAGAAGACGTCAGTGGTGAAGCTGCAGACGGGGACTCCTGCTGAATCTTGCTCATATATCAGATCCATGGTTGCGTCGTGCACCCAGTGGATGCAAAGCACAATAGAAACCGACAATCACAGTGACTTTGTTGAACGCAGATGCCAAGACCACTCAGCACGTGACCCGGTGCGGCCCGTCTATAGCGATATCACCGTCGCTCGTAGTGAGACGATGGCGGTCACAGTGGGACAACTACCATACGACTAGCAGAGTTTTCCGCCGATATCGCATCGACGATATCCACGACCGTTGGTGTATATATATCGAGCAGGAATCCTGCTCTAGATAGATAATCAAGAGTTCAGTCAATCATAGCACTGCGGTTTCGGACGTTTCATTCGTTCAACAGACTTGCTCGTCGATTTGTTTGAACGAACTGGCACATATCTGGACTCACATATAAGACACGTGAAAGCTTGCCGATCAGCACACTGACCAGGACTCTACGATGGCATCTACCTTGTGAGGCAACAATTGTTGAGGCAGGTAGCTCGAAGCGTACGATTGACCATTTCGGGGCTCTCTTGTCCAATCAGCACCTCTCGGCATCGGCCTTTCGCTCTTTTGTGGCCAATCAGATTCATTCCACAGCAGAAGCTCGGGGAAGCAACAATGCAATGGCCCTAGATATTGCCGAGCACTCTTCGCTCCTGGTTCACTCAGTTTGAACAACTTCATGCAATCGTCTCTAGCGTCCAAAATCATTCCTAAGTAACGAAAATGCCTCCTCCGCTCGAGAAAGATGAACTTAACGGTATCGATATACCTAACGACAATCTAGTTGACTTCGATGGCGCGGACAATCCGTACAGGCCTCCCAATTGGCCAATAAGCAAAAAATGATCGTTTTAATACTTTACAGCTTGTGTAAGATGGTTGGGACTTGGGCAAGCACGATGTAAGACAGCAATTCAGGCCACTTTTACAAAACTAGGCAATCTAATCCGCCTCCATAGCTATACTTCTGGATTTAGTCAAATCGAGTCTCAGTTTGGTGTTGGCCAGGAGGTTGCACTTCTAGGATTAACCATCTATCTTGCTGGGTAAGTCAAGACTCTGACTTGAAGAGTTACATCGAATCATTAGTTGACATTCAGTCGAGCAATGCACTGGGTCCTTTCTTGTGGCCTCCTATGTCCGAAGCATATTGTCGGAAGATCTCGGTGGTTTTCCCGTTTTCGCACTGATGATCTTCTCATTTACTTCTGGTGCAGCTAAAGATATTCAGACTCTGCTCATCACTCGATTTTTTGCCGGTGTTTTCGGATGTGCACCTCTGACTACCGGCGGAGGTGCGCTCGCAGATACTTGGCCGGCAACGCAGAGGGGGGCAGCATTACTTGCTTGGGGTAGCTCTGTGATCATTGGTCCATTGACAGCACCAATCTTATGTGACGCTTTGGTCGTCAATTTGCATCAAACTGGTCGGCGCTGGACTGAATACGTACGTGGGTGATTGAAGTTACGGTTTTGGATACTAACTTACGTCTATGGCTCAGCTCACTGGCATCTTGACTGCTGTGATTCTTATCCCAAGTATCTTCTACATCGACGAAAGGTTCCCACCAGTCTTCTTGCTCGAAAAGCTAACCAGATACGCCACGAGACCAAGAACAGGGCAATCCATTCGAAGAGTCAAGAGACAACTCACATATTCAATGGCATGGCTAGACAGTACTTCATTGTGCTACTGGAAATGCTGATCGACCCAATCTGCTTCGTCATCAACCTGTATGGAGCCTTTGTCTATGCAATCATCTACCTGTAAGTACCACGGCGATGCATGCGTCTGGCTCAAATATTGACCACACCCAGTGCTATTACCTCGCTCCCGATAGAATTCCAAGAGGCTAGTTCCCAATCCAAGGCCTCAATTGGGCCATACTAAGCAGACTCTAGGTACGCGGTTGGAATGCAGTGGTAGCATCGTTACCATTCCTCGCAGTCCTGGTAGGAGCCGCGTTTGCAGCTGCTGTCAACCTCTGGGGGCCAGTTCTACTATCGCAAACGCCTCATTGCAACAAAGCGCCAGATTGACCCAAAAGCCCGGCTGTTGCCAATGATGATCGGGGCTCCATTCTTTGCAGCGGGCCTATTCATCATGGATTGCACAGGGAAGAGAGATGTCCCTTGGATTGGGTAAGTACATCGTTCAGATCTAAGCAATTTTCAAGTCTCTACCCTGAGAGCAGGTTCTGCGTGGCCGCGGCTTGCATTGGTTTCGCATTCTTAGCTTTCTTTCAAAGTGCGCTGAATTATCTTGTGGATACCTACCTGCACTTGCTGCAAACCTGTTCATGCGAAGCATTCTCGCGGCGGCTTTCCCGCTATTTTCAAACTATCGTTAGTCTCCGATGGACAAGCTTGGCTATGAAATGCTAATCAGTCTCCAGGTTTCCACAACCTGGGCCTGGACTGGGGCATGAGCTTGTTGGGCCTTATTTCGACCGCGATGATTCGAATCCCTATGCTGTAGGTTTCTTCCCTAACCACCAGTGATTGTGGTTACAAACAGTCCGCATAGAGGTTGACCTACTCACTTAACAGCTCCTATCTCTTTGGAAGGCGAATGCGAGCCATGGGCAAGCGTTTGAGGGTGTCTTATCTTCCTTGAACGATCCCTCAGTCTCCGCTGCATCTGTGTAAATTTTGTGGAGGGCTTGGGAAGTCAGCGATGCTAAACTCGGTTCCTCGTTGGTGATTCTTACTTGGGAGTAGAAGATTACATTGTAAAAGACAGAGCAAACCTTTTCCTAGGCTTGCAACAAGGCTTCTTTGTCAGCCAGCCTCTCGAGTGCGCGAGCCTTTGTCCGGCGTTGGATTGCGGACTAGACTTCCACCCTGGTACGCAGTACCTCTAGCAACTATATGGCGCGCTATATTTCGTTTGCATCGGCTCTATAGCATCGTTCGGCAGTGCGTATCTCCTTTCCACCAATCAGGTGATTCCTCGTCGCACGAAATCGGCGAGTTTTTGGGTTTATGATCGCGGCAACATTTAATTTTTCCCACGCCACCTGTCCATTCCATCAGCAGCCATATCGTCTATCAGCCAAATCACAAATCGAAGACCCTTGAGAGAGATAAATTGATATCTGCAACCATGTCTCTCTCAAAGCTCCCCATCGACCCTGAAAAGGCCGACAATCTGGAGGACATGGAAAAGCAATTCGCCGTCAAGGCTGTGCAACAAATGACTACGTATTGGTCCGTCCTAGAAAAGGTACCTGGGTCGAAGCTGAGGTTGACCCGTCTTGATGACCGAATCTTGGCGCACTTGAACAAAGATTTTCCCGAATTTGACCCAGCCAAAGAGATTGATGAAGACGAGATGAAAAGCAAAGAAAGCAAAGAACGGTGGCGAAACTTCTGCATGGCGTATGAGAAAGGCGACGACAAGGTTGAAGACTACAACTTCGGCACCATGCTCCGCAAAAGTCCCAAGACCGAGTATGGCGAAAAGGAGACCATCCTCGCTGTCAGAATACAGTTCTACGCCATTGAGATTGCACGCAACAGAGCTGGTCTCAACGATTGGATTTACGAAAAGGCCCAAGCAGCACACTGAACAATGAAACGTCAATTTATTGACCGAGACGTCCGGCTTGTCGAGACACTTGGACCAGCCCCCACATTCCAAGTATCATTCTTTCAGGTCCTGATAATTAACTTGCACTCCACATCAATCAGGCTATTCAATTACCGATTCATCTTTACCCCGATACACCCAATGTCTTAGAGTTCCGCTTGAAGACCATCTCTCGTTTGAACCATGCAAGATGAACCTTGCAGCAAAGCATCCAATGGGAGCTCACAACACGATAGCGTCAAATGGCGCTTCCTTTTCGGCTTCACACGGAGAATACATCTGATAGCACTTGTACCCGCCGTATGTTTCTCAGCAGCCAGTGGTGGCATAACCCCCGTCATGACCGTCTATGTGGGAAAGTTCTTCAATGGGTTCGCAGACTACAGTGCCGATAAGATATCCCCTGCCGACTTGATGCAACGAGCCAGCCTATGTCTTCACGCCTTTCTAGTTCTTGGGGCATTTGCCATTGTGTTTCAAGGAGCAACATGCGTATGCTGGACTGTCTTCGGAGAAATGCAAGCGAAGAGAGTGCGTGAAGAACTGTTTCGGGGTTTGCTTCGGAGAGACATAGAATGGTTCGAGATGCGAGAACGAGGCGTCGGTAGCTTATTATCCCGATTGCAAACGCATGTCTATCCACCTATGGACCTGCGTTGCGACTAACAGGCATCAGGTACCTTCGTGAACTCCAGATCGCGACCTCGCTACCAATGGGAAGCGCCCTGTCCTGTGTTGTTGAGGGCTCAGCTTCACTTGCCGTTGCATTCCATTACTCCTGGAAACTGACTTTCGTCGTCATTGCCACCATTCCCTTCATAGCTTTGACGATGCACTTCCTTTCTCGACATATCCAACTTCAGGTAGTGAGAGAGAATGCAGCACTTTCAGATGCCTCTAAGATTTCCAACAATGCGGTGACACACATTTCCTTGATCAAGTGCTTCAACATGCAGAACAATCAGCTCCATCAGTATCTACATTCGATTAGAATGGCAGGCATATGGTACATCAAACAAATGCGGCTGTTATCATTCCAGGTCGGCTTGGTCAAATTTCTCACAATGACCATTTTTGTTGTGGGATTTTGGTATGGCAATGTTCTCATTCATAATCGCTCTCTTGTGGTAGGCCAAGTTGTTACGACCTTCTGGTCGACGCTTGCCGGTGTTCAGGCCTTTCAGGCCTTATTGCCTTCACTGATCGTATTTGAAAAAGGACGAGCTGCTGCAAGTGCATTGTTAGCCGTGCTCTCGCAAGTGAATAGTGGAGAGGAAGCTGTTCAGCAAGAAAGTGGTTTATATCCAGACTTTTGCGACGGCGACATACAGGTCTCAGAGGTAAGCATTACAGACATGCGTTGCTCTCGGTACTGATTGTTGCGTAGGTGTCCTTCGCATATCCTGCGCGACCCGAACACAATGTTCTCCAGCACTGCTCTTTTCATTTTCCTGCAAAGACAACTTCATTCCTCGTGGGACAATCAGGGTCAGGGAAAAGCACGATCGGAGATCTCATTTTGGGTTTCTATCCAACCGTGAATGGAACGATCAGTATCGATGGCCACGATACCAGATGTCTCGATCAAAGATTCTTACGCAATAACATCACTCTCGTCCAGCAGATGAGTGTCCTGTTCAACGAAACTCTGCTCAAAAATATTGACCCCGGAAATGAGGATATCGACAAAATGGATTCTCCGCGGATCAAAAAGAGCATCCACGTGGCTGGACTGAACTTAACCATTTCCAGAATGCCAGAAGGCCTGATGACTCGTGTTGGATCTGGCGGACTTGCTCTTTCCGGCGGCCAGAAGCAGAGAGTCGCTTTGGGTCGAGCCTGCATACGAGACACTCCGATCTTAATCCTAGATGAGCCAACTAGCGCCCTGGACAACATCAGCAAAATTGCCGTAATGGAGAATATACGAGCTTGGAGAAAAGGCATGACAACGGTTGTTATCACTCATGATACGTCGTTGATTCAGAGTGACGACTTGGTCTACGTCATGAAGGACGGAAAGGTGATGGCCCAAGGCAACTGGCGCAATCTGTCTGAAGAAATGAACCTGTCTAGAGACGACGATGCAAGCGTCAGCACGTCTATAAACTTTCCATTTCAGCTTGAAGGGATGACTACTTACCTCCATGCTCACACATCGTCAGAGCTCACAAATAATCAGACGCGCACGCGCACGCGGTATGACTCATTAGAGGACCAACTCGAAGCAGTGTCACAGACATCCGAGTCCCTCGCTTTGAAAAAAAGCCGAATAACACAGCGATTAAGTGGGTTTACCTCAAATTGGTATTCATCGTTGGTGGATCTTGACGTATTTGCACGGTCGTCCGTGTCTGCCATAATCAGCTTCGCGTCAGAAGAGTCTAAACGAGACTCACAGCTCAACCGACTGAGCACACTATTCCAATCTCCAGGGCTTGCAACACAATCAAGGCAAGCTATTCAACAGCTTGATAAGCCACTCCCTTTCCCTCCGATATCTGAGACGCATGGAAATCGTCCTGAAATAGACGGTGCCGATTCCTCCATACTCAGCGAGGAGAGAGATGGCCTGTCTTTACCATTAACAAAGATCCTCTGGACCGTCTTGCCTCTCCTTGATTTTAAAGAGCGTTTGAAGGTCTTCTTTGGGCTTGTTGGTACCCTGATCCAAGGAGTAATTCCAGCTTGCTTTGCATTCATTTTGGCCGATATCTTCCAAACGTTCTATGATGACGCTTGGAGAGATAATGCCCTCAAGTATTCCGGGCTGTTGCTGGCCATTGCATTTGGTGACGGCGCGGTATCGTTCCTGACACGTTACTTACTCGAATCAAGTGCACAGGAATGGTGCAACCAAGTTCGATCTCTGGCAATGAGAAAGATCCTGGCGCAGCCCCGTGCCTGGTTCGATCAAGATGCGCACTCATCATCGTATCTGACTACGACGCTCGATCGCAATGCAGAAGACATGCGCGGCCTTGTTGGGCGGTTCATCCCGATGCTACTTTTCGGATTCATGATGACCACTGGAACAGTTGTGTGGGCGCTCGTCGTTTGCTGGAGGCTTACACTTGTGGCACTAGGGACAGTACCCTTTGTCTATGCCCTGACCAGAAGCTTTCACCGCATTACAGAGCACTGGGAAGCACGGGGAACCACAGCAACAGAGAGGATTGGCGACACGTTTGATGAGACATTCACGAATATCAAAACTGTCAGAGCAATGACGCTGGAGTCATGCTTCCACCGCAAATACCATATTTCAACGAACGATGCATTTTCAATTGGCCTACGCCGTGGGGCGTATTGCGGGCTGCTTTTCGGACTGTCAAAATCAAGCCTCAATTTCGTACTCGCACTTATCTTCTACTATTCGGCTTATCTCGCTAAACTTGGTTCCATTCCAACAAGCCAAATCCTCCACACCCTCACACTCTTGGTCTTCGGAACAGCTGCCATGTCAAGTGTCGTGGGCTTGGTTCCACAACTAGCATCAGTCATGAATACCTCATCTCGACTGGTACGCCTGGCCCAGATGCAGGAACACTCCCACGAACATAATGGTTATCTTATACTGGACAAGCACGACCCCACAACTCTCAGCGGCCCAATTCATTTTATCAACACCACGTTCTACTATCCAACCAGGCCATCAGTACCAGCTTTGAAGCAGCTGAATATGTGTATACCACCTCATCAGTGCACTGCCATAATCGGCCGTAGTGGAAGTGGCAAGTCGACCATTGCATCCCTTCTATTCGGATTATACACTCCAACTGCGGACCATATTGCGGGTGTCGCTTCCGATGCCACAGACGGACCGCCAAGTCTGACTCTATCCGGACGAGACATTCGCACACTCGAGCTCACTACTCTTCGTGAGATGGTCGTCCTCGTCCCACAGACTCCTGTGATTTTCCCAACGACAGTACGAGAAAACATCACCTATGGACTTGAGCCAATGTGTCAACACGCAAGACAGGACAATGTCGAACAAGCAGCCATGCATGCGGGAATCCACGATTTTATCATGGCCATGCCAAATCGCTACGACACGATCATCGGAGACGGCGGTCTCGGTGTTTCGGGAGGCCAGGCACAGCGGATCGTGTTCGCACGAGCAATTGTTCGGAAGCCTAAGATCCTGGTTCTGGACGAGCCAACTAGTGCGCTGGACCCAGAGTCTGCAGCTATCATCAGGCAAAGCATCGAATCGCTACTAGCCTCCAATAGGAGGGAAGCCCGAGAAGGGCTCGCAGGCGGTATGACAGTGATCATCATCACACACGCGAGGGACATGATGGACTTTGCCGATAATGTAATTGTAATGGAAGCTGGCTCGGTGGCGGAGGAAGGGAAATACAATGAGCTCATGGCGAGGAATGGGAAGCTCAGGGAGCTCTTATGGGCAGAAGGGGATGTAGACTCGTAGTAGCCTAATATGTGCAAAGGTGGGTAATGGAAATTCTAGCTGGCCTGGAACACCACTGCTAATGAATGCCAGTAGCAGTCCTTTGCCACAGAGTCCCTACTAATGCGAATACGCGAATCACAAAGAAAATAGTTGTCGCGCGCTCAATCCTAAGCCCAGGCACATTATGCTGCTTTCAAGAATAGTTGCGCCGACTCAGAAACCATCAGTGCTGGCGAACATAGCCATGAACGATGACATTCCAGACCATGTGCTTGACAGTGCACTCTCAACACTCCCATTCGTTGCTGTGCCGGAAACCTTCAACACCAGAGAGACCTTGGTCATCCAACATATCTTCGCCAAGGGCTGGTATATCGCTCCGGGACCATGCATGGCGTCACCGGGGAGGAAGATATTCTGACTAAATCACTGAAGGATTATGATGTATTGATTTGCGCTAGGCTTCAGAGCTTCAGGCTTTCCTCCACGCAGTATCTTGAAGAGGGTGACAATGCTGTCGGGGTGCGATGACAGCCCACTGACTCAGCACCTGCTAGCATGAACATTGCAGGCCACGCCAGCTTGAAGACTGATGCAGATCCTTGGGACGGCGGATCCCGAAGGTATAGCAAGCAATACCGGGAGATTCTTGATATCTATAAGAATGCTTTCCAAGAAGTCTTCAGACATTTGCATGATCGTCCCGGAGCACCGATACTGTTCAACTGCACTGCTGGGAAGGATCACACAAGTGTCTTAGCTACACTGATACTGTCGCTTACTGGTGTGCCAGATGAAGATATCGCTTTCGACTACAGTCTGACTCGAGTTGGTATCGAGCCGCAGAAGGAATTCTTGAAAGGGGTGATCAAGAGATGGAAGCCGACGTGGACTACCCCCGACAACTAACAGTATGGTAGGATGTAATATTCAGGCACGATTGGTTGGATAATTTGCATACTTAGGTCTCACCTGTTACAGTGGTGGAGAATGTTGGCGTAAACATCCAACAAGGTTGCAAGACAACTCCAACCGCACTTTGTATAGGAGACAGATCATAATGTCAAGGCGTTGTAGCCCTGTGTCACTAGTGGAGAAAGATCTCCTGCAATCTTTAACGAAGACATTTTCAAATTGCGGAACTAATTACTATTGCTCAAAATATTTCCCAACTCCCGGCGCTCTTCGCAGGAACTGTGCTCCGTGAAAGAGGTATCTGCGGACAAACTGTGACGCATTACCGTATTATTGACTAGGAGCAGTGAATACTCAAAATACAAATTATATGACGCAATAGTTAAAGCGGCAATGGGCTTGATGCGTAGATTTCAGTGTCTTGATTAGCCGCTAAGGACATTGAAAGTCTGTCCTTGAAATACTAATGGTAATCTCTTCAAACCTCTTCAGTAAGAAATAGGACTGCAGTGACAATGAAGGTATCAACAGCAGCATTCCTCCTCGGCGCGGCAACAGTGTCGGGCTCCTCCGCTCTATTGTCTTGGAAGAATCAACAAACATTCGACATATCGCCACACGACAAGCTATCAGATGTCATTAGCAACTCACCGCTTCTCACTCTACATAAAGCACTTTCCGAGATCCCGTCTGTGACGGGGGACGAGGAGGCTATTGGTGAATTCCTCAAGTCCTTCCTCGAGGCCCACAACTTCACCGTCACGACACAAAATGTGCCGTTAGAAAACAGCACCAAGCCACGGTACAATATCTTTGCCGTGCCCGATCCCCAGAAATTTGGCCTCGCATCTGCTTCTTTTACGCCAAAAGTACTCCTGTCTTCCCACATCGACACGGTTCCTCCACACATCCCTTACTCGCTATCAGCTCCTAAGTCGGGATCACCTTTCTCCCGAGCAGACATCCTCATCTCCGGCCGTGGCACGGTCGACGACAAAGCATGCGTCGCAGTTCAGACGCAGACTGTCTTGGACTTCCTGGCTGACCCTGACTCCGGTATTGACCCGGCCGACCTGGCTCTTCTCTTCGTAGTCGGCGAGGAGACCACGGGCGACGGCATGCGCCACTTCAGCAATTCCGACTTCTACAGGGACATAAAGGCGGGTTTCAAAGCGGTCTTCTTCGGCGAGCCAACAGAACTCAAGCTCGTGGCCGGGCACAAAGGCATCTCGCTCATGACTATTACAGCGACAGGCAAGGCCGCGCATTCGGGCTACCCATGGCTCGGAAAAAGCGCCAACAGCATGATCTTGCCGGCACTCTATATTTTGGATAAGCTAGGTGACATCCCTGAGGAGGAGGGTGGGCTGCCTCGATCAGAATTGTTTGGTCAGAGCACGGTCAACATCGGGTACATGCGAGGCGGTGTTGCGGCGAACGTAGTGCCGCAGCATGCGGAAGCAGAGGTCACCTTCAGGCTGGCCGGCGGACCGATTGAAAAGGTCAGACGGATCATTCTCAGCGCGGTGCACACGGCAGATGCAGAGCGCGAGTTGGATGTAAAAATTAGCCAGGGGTATGGGCCAGTCGTGCTGGATACGGATGTGGATGGATTCGAAGTGACGACAGTCAATTATGGGACGGACGTGCCTAACTTGGAGGTTGCCGAGGGCGTCAAGCGGTATCTGTACGGGCCTGGCAGTATCTTTGTGGCCCACGGCGACGACGAAGGGTTGACTGTGGGAGATCTTGAGGAGGCGGTAAAGGGCTACAAGCGGTTGGTGAAGCATGCTTTGGAGCAGTAATTCCACTTGGACACATGGACCACATGGTTACCGTCCAAATGGAGCACCAAACTCAGACTGTGTATTATCTATCATCGAGACAGTTACTTCGATTCTCATTCATAGTTAGCCGATAAAGTTCTAATTCATTGGTCTACACGTTCGCAGAGTCTTATGCCAAGACCTAATGCCCGAATATTGCCTAGTGGCTTGGCGCACACATCTCGAAGAAATGCCCACCAGTCTTGGCGAAATTTCGCAAACCGCAGTCGCTCTCTAACCAACCGCCTTCTTTCCCTCCACACATTCCGCATTCAACCATCACCACCACCACCACCTTGTTTCTTTCTCTCGACTGTCAGAGAGGGGGGCAAGATGGCCAAAGAACGCACCCAGAAGTCTGGCATCATTCTTGGCCTGAACCATGGTCACGTAAGTCTGGAGTTGGTTGTTACCTCTGCTGGTGCGATTCATTGAAGCACACAGCCTTTTGAAGTGAAAGGCGTCTTTCGTCCATAGCTCATACCTGCCTGGAGCTGAATGTGGACGGCAAGAACTGACTTCTGTCACAGAAAGTCACTCCTATCACGCCCAAGCCAAGGATCTCGCGCAGCAAGGGCCATCTCAGCAAGCGCACTGCCTTTGTGCGTGATATTGTCAAGGAAGTCGCTGGCCAGGCACCGTATGAGAAGAGAGTGATTGAATTGTTGAGGAACAGCAAGGACAAGAGGGCCAGGAAGCTGGCGAAGAAGAGAGTGAGTATACACAAAGCATCATTCCATTTATTTATTGGCTTTTCTGGGGAGCTCAGACATAGCACGGACATGCTAACACCTATGTTCTTTGCTTTCTAGCTCGGTACTTTCGGCCGTGCGAAGAGAAAGGTGGACGAACTGCAGCGCGTCATCGCCGAGTCGAGGAGGACAGGTGGTCACTAAATAACAAACAAGCAAACAGTCAATGCCTGTCTGTCTGTCTGTCTGCCTGCCTGCCTATCTGCACACATGCCTGCCTTGCCTGTGATTTTCGGAACTTCCAGTCTCAGTGTGCAAAAAAAAAGACGCCAAACAAGATGGTTTGCATGATTGAAATGGCGTTTTTTATTCAATGTGGAGTGTTCTGGAAGGGAGAGAAGCAAAAGGGATAGTGTTGAGATGGAGGCGGCTGATGGATGATGGATGATGACAATCTACGAAGATTGCATGCACACTTTTTCATGTTGATGCGAAAGCGGTGGCTACTAGGAACGCTGCCAGAGGAGCATGTCAATCAACACAAGTGAGTTACTGGCAAGCTCAAGGCAATCAATTAATCAATCAATCAGTCGATGATACTAATTGAGCGACCATGTTGATCCATCAATCAGTTCATTGGTCCATCAATCAGCTCATGTCTTGGATTTTGCTAATCTACTTCTTGCTCAAACCCTTGAACCATTTGGGCATCTTTTTGCCTAAGCCTCCCCCGCCAGCGTCGTCCTTGTCGTCCTGACCTTTGCCTACGTTAACTCTGACGCCTCTATCAGCATGGTCATCGACTACAGACTTAGCAAGCACATCATCAGCCTTGACATCGACGGCCTGTCTCTGTAACTCGTTCCTGAGCACAGTCGTGGCGCCTCGTGCTTCTAGACTGGCGGCTTCAGTCCAGGCAAAGACTAGAAGCAGCCTGCCCTTGAATCCCAAGTCGAGGATCAACTTCTGAGCCTCGTCGTCAGGGATGACCAGAAGATCGCCCTTCTGGCGTACAGAAGGGTCTTTCAGCGTAAAGGGCTCCTGACAGAAGCGGGGGTCGAGTATCCGGTCGCGGATCTCACTGTACAGGCTGCTGCCGGTGTCGAGCTGGGTGAATGTGCTCGTGACCTGGCTCTGGTCGGGGAAACGGATGCGGATTTCGACGTCTTTGATGGCTTGTAGTCCTTCCCGTTTGGCTTCTTCTGCAGCGGCTATTTCTGCTTCGGTGGGCAGGCGCTTATTGCGCGAGGACTGGGTGAGATGTGCTTGGTGGAGTTGGGCGTGTTCGATTGTGGGCGTGTAGTCAGACTCGTTATGGGTTAGGAGGGAGGCCGAGGGTGTGGAGGAAGTGGGAGGGCGGTAGACGGAGATAGAGCGGCCGATGCTGGAAGAAGGGGAACTGATGCTGCCATTGGGCTCGGAGGCCAGTTCTGTGGAGGATTGGATGGATTCTGCCGCGTGTTGGTCATGGGTCAATTCCGGTTGCTCTGGCTGCTCTGGCTGCTCTGGCTGCTTTGGTTGCAATGGCTGCTCTTGCTGCTGCCGTAGCGAATTGGGCTCAGCTGCTCCTTCAGCAGGCTTTTCATCCTGCTCAATGGCTAGGAAATACTGGGCAATCTGCGTCGCAGCGTCCTCTAGCGGGATATCGGTAGGCTTGAAGGCCAGCTTGATCAAGACACTGCCGTTGTTGTAGCCCAGCTGTGCAAGGTTCTTGTTCAGATCCGGCAGCGATGAGATCTCTCGGTTCATCATATTCAGAACTGGCTGCTGGTAGAAAAGACGGCCAGCACCCGTGTCTTTGGACGGCAGGGCTCGTTGGGTCAAGTTCCGCTTGGGTGCTCCACCGGCCACTCCTTCCTCAAACCTACGTAGAACCTGCCACAACGTTGTATTACTGGGGAATTTATCTGTGAGTCTGCCATTGGGCACGTCAGCCGATTCAGCATCGGCGGGGGGAAGCTGGAGCGCGACTGAGACAACGCCGGCTGATTTGGACAGTTGGACAAGTTCGAGCTTGGCGCCGGGCGAGAGGCCTGAGAGCCGGAAGGTGCGGGAGAGGTCGACCTGTCTGTTGTTGTTCCTGCACGCAGTCAGCGATGCACAGACGGCAGGTGCAGAGCAGTGCCAATAGCGGGGTGAACATGCTCACTTGAGGCCGTAATTGCTCGCTTTGAGGCCGAGCCTTGCACATGCTTCGTCGAGAATGTCACTTAAATGTTTGTTTGGCGTGGTCTTGACTGTCACTCTTCTGGCCGAGACGTCGATGACCACCACATGAGCGCTGGCCATCGTGACTGCATGAGCCCGCAGGAGGCTCGGCGAGACAAGATGATGGCGGATGCAAAAACAGGACGAGATATATCTACGGCAATATGAATACCATCTACAGAGAAGATGCCAGAAGATGGCCGGCTCGATATGTGACAAATGCAGTAGGGCCGGCTCACCCACCACGAGTTCCCTGTCCACGAGGCTCCGCACTGACTATGACGCCAGCCTCGCCGCCTTGGAGCCTTGCCGCCCTAGAGCCTTGCTAGGGTTACTAGCGCGGTCAGACGAGGTAGGGTTATACCCTAACCTGTTACGCGTGCTGTCATTGCCTGCGCCGTTGGTGTACATAGACCAACAGCGAGGCCAGAGCTTGAGCTTGTCTTCGCCCTCCCCTCTTTCTCTCTCTCCCTCTATCCATATATCCTTCCCTCGACCAATCACCATGGTAAGCACTTACCTCGCTCCTTCCTCCTACCACCAACCACCCACCACCAACCACCCACCACCCACCACCCACTAACCACCGCAGTCCTCGCCCTTCGACATCAACGGCGGCGCCGTAGTGGCTATGCGAGGCAAGAACTGCGTTGCCATTGCCTGTGACTTACGCCTCGGCATGCAAGCGCTCACGGTGTCCAACAACTTCCCCAAGATCTTCAACTACTCGCCCTCGCTCTACCTGGGCCTCGCCGGCTTGGCGACCGACGTGCAGACGGTCAGCGACACATTCCGCTACAAGGTTAACATGTACCGGCTGCGCGAGGAGCGCAACATCAGCCCGGAGACGCTGGCCAATCTGGTCTCGAGCAGCCTGTATGAGCGCCGCTTCGGCCCCTGGTTTGTTAGCCCTGTGCTGGCGGGCATCAACCACACCACCGGCGAGCCCTTCATCTGCGGCTTCGACAGCATTGGCTGCATCGATTATGCCAAGGATTTCATCGTGGCCGGCACCGCTAGTGATCAGCTGTTTGGTACCTGCGAGGGCTTGTGGGAGCCTGATCTTGTGAGTTTCGCTTCCTGTTTGCCATTTTCTTATTTTTGTTGCTGACGAAGGACGAAAAATATCAGGAACCGGATGAACTCTTTGAAACCGTTTCCCAGGCTCTTCTCAACGCTGTGGACCGTGACGCCTTATCCGGCTGGGGTGCCTATGTCTACATCATCGAGGAGGACAAGGTCACCAAGAGGCTGTTGAAGGGACGACAAGATTAAATTAGTTTCCTAAAATTGAACCGCGGAATCCAAGTCTTCGTCTTGTTGTTAGAATATGAGCCGAAAGGAACGCATAGCAGCGGCGTCTGGAGATTGAATCCTATTTTAAATTTTGCTGATGGGAGGAAGAAGGAAGAGGAAGAAGAGGAAAGGCGCTTTGAAGGGAATACAACGAGGCTATGTGTGTGCTGTTGTTGTCGTTTGTCGACCAGGCACACCCGCAGAGTCCTCTTGCTATTCAGGCTCATGTCTTTCCCTTTTTCTCTGCCTCTCTCTTTCTCTCTCTCTCTCTCTCTACACAACTTTGACTTTGATCTGCAGTATGCCCTCCACGGCCTCGACCCAACTCTTCACTACATTCCGGCACACCTTCTCCACCAGCTCCATCTCCTGCGAATCCTCTTCCCCGTACACTCTCTGCATCATTTCATTCCACCCCTCCTCTGCCCTTAGCTCTGCTTTTTCTTTGTCCTTCTCATTCTCCCTCCCCTTATCGCCTTTCGCAAACACCACGTCAACAAGCCTCCCCACAACCACATCCTCTGGGCTCAGACTGTCAATCATCTGCAGTGCGCATTCGCGGATCTCACTGTGTAGACTGCTGATCAACTCGCTAGTTCTGTGGACATCGCTGGCCTCCTCATCCGACAGAGCGGGGTGAATCTCCCTCGCTATCCAGTCCCTCAGCTGAGCATCCATCTTTTCACCGTCAACTATCTCGTCTTTATCTTCTTGGGCCGGCTGGCCGTTCTTATCACCTTTTTTTGCCACCTTCTTCCCCCTTTTCCCTTGCTTCTGTTTCTGCTTCTTCTGCTGCCTCATCCATTCCAGAAACAGGGCCAAGGTCTGACACACCTCGAGCCAGGAGTAGCTCTCGTGCAAGAATTCCCATACCGGGATCTTGGTCGTGCCGCCTAGCGATTGATGATCGCCAGAATCCGTCGCCTTTGCAGCCTCACTATTGATTTTGCGCTTGAAGCATCCGATGGCATCTGCGACGATGCGATTGATCTCGGTGATAGGCTGCCTGGCCTCGCCTGCTTCAGGGTCCAAACTCCCTTGTCCACCAACCTGCACAATCACTTGCCTCAGCAACAAAGCGCACGCCAACAGCATTGTCTCAGCCTTAGTCATTTCTTTCTTCCACTCTCGCGTGTTTGCTAATTCCTTCAGTAGTGGCGCCGCCTGCTCCTTGATCCGTCCATAGGTAGTCTGAGCAAGGTTGGCATCTGCTGCTAGCTCGAATATGAGGAAATTGGCCACATTATCAACAAAGAGCATCGCCTTGGTGAAAGACCCTCCGCTTTTTGGTCCGCCACGTAGATACTCATGAACTTTGTCATCGCCCTCGGTCAATCGATACAGAAATGAGTAATCTCTCAAATCTGCAAATCTGCCCCTCGGTGGCTCGGCTATCAGGTCGGGCAATTTGTTGTTTAGCCTCATGATCTTGTTGGTCTCGATGGCATACAACCACCTCTGCATGCTCGTCCGGCTGCTGGCCTTCAGTTCCACCGTGTTGATTATTTGAGAGTAGCTGCCATTCTGCAGGCCCATCCTGATAGTACCCTCCAAGCTGCCGGTCCCTCTCGTGATCACATCGATTCCGGCATCAAGTGCCTCGATCGGGTCCAGTGCGAATTCTTCGTTCACTGCCTCCTGCGGATGGATACTGGATATTCTGCTGAGTATAAGATGAGCTACACTTTCCATCTGTAGGTTCTTAATGCTCAGCTTGGCAAAGCGCCCCAGTGCTTGAGAAAAAGCCCCTAGCTTGACATAACACTCGATGAGCAACACCGACAAATGGAATGCGTCTGGGTCTTGCTCTCGACCGAGTTCAAGAAGGACAATCGCCCTTAAGATGTACTCGACCTTGTCACTCACCACACTGCTGTGGCATAGGTCCAGAGCCGCCAAGATGACCACGTTCGTAGCCTTGAGGCCTCCTTTATGAGCCACATCGTAGAGCTCGGCAGCTTCCCTAGCTCGTCGCAGAGGGACTCTGACATTGCTCGAAGGCGATTCAATACACCGGTCGAATATCATTAAAGCCTCATTCGTATGCTGTCGTCCATTGGGAGCAGACTGTTGCGTACAGAGAAACTTTCGAAATAGTTCTTGGTCTCCTCGGTCTAAAGATGATAGAATGGGTAGCAAGTCTGTAAATACAAATGGCTTTGCTTGATGCTGTGAAAAGTAGGCCTTGCACAGAGAAAGGAGGCCGCCGTTGCCTTGATCACTTGCACCAGCCCGTGACCTGAGGTGCTTCATTCTCGCCACAAAAGCTGACCGATTGTGCGGCCGACTCTCAGCAGTGTAGTCAGCCAGAAGCGCTTCCAGATCCGTCTGCCTATTTGTGTTCGCCTTTGCTTCGGCAGTGAGAAGTATATCCCAAACTCGGTCATCTTCGACGTGTTCTGGCTGTTTCAGGAGCTCAATGCAGATTGAGAACGCTTTGTCCCACGTCTCAGCCTTTGTCAGCGCTTTTAGGAGCAGTTCAGATCGCAGCTGAGGATCTTGCTTCCCAATGATCGAATTCTCATCGAACTTGGGACCGCTCAGTAATTGCACCGCCTCCTCGGCATATCCACCATCCAGGTAGACGTAGACCAGAAAGTAGAGTTCCTCAGCCGTCACTATTGACTTCCCAAGAGCAAGAAGCTGATCCTGTTGCTCCAATATCAACCCTTTCTGTTTTCAATCAACGAAAAAACGAGCGCACATACCTGTTGGGTGGGTACGGCCTCGGCGAGCTTGACTAGCATTCGATACGCCAGCGTGCCAAACAGCGCCCTTTGCTTCTCGTCCACGGATGGATCCAGATGGACAAGGAAGCACATGACAACATTCCAGAACTCATACTGGCGCTCTTTTGGAAAAGCCTTTTTAAACGAAGCTAAACTCTACGTGAGGATCAAAAGCGACGCCCTAAGTTAGCCAGGGCCCTTGTCTTTGTTGCAGAGGGTTGTAAGAATATGGTCTCTCACAACAGTTATGTCGGACAGTTCATACCTTCTGTGCTTCCAGCCAATTGTCCTTGGCGATGCATTTCCACATATGGCTGAAAGCGAGGTCTTTGTTGTCGCTCTGGCTGATTGCTCGCTGCCACAGTTTATTTGACTCATCGGTGAGCGAGAGCTCGTCGAAAGTGTCTACCAAGAGATCAATGGCACGCTGGTTTGTCGGTACAGGCTCGCGGCGGGCAAGTTGTAGGGCCTCTACTCGGCCTCGTTCTCTGAGCTTTTCGTCCTGTTGGTGGGCGAGTACCAATGCTTTAAGCGCCTGTTGCGGATTGTCAGACGGACGCTGGTGACAGAAAATAGCCTTGCTCCCACACTCACGAGGAATCTGTCTGACTTCTCGGCCTTCTTCTGACACTTCTCGCACTCCTTCAATGCATGCTTCCACTGTCCAACCTCGGCGGCTTCCTCAATCGGCTTGACTCGACGCTCGGTCACGCTATCTGCCATATCTTACAACGTGGTATTGCTATCAAGGGCGCAACGTTCAGTTTCTACACATACCAGTGCAGAGAGAGTGGGAAACACATGGCTGTCTGATTTGTGACTGAAATAATACTTTGTGTGGGTATGTGAATATTAATTAAACCTCCAGGCAACCGTAACCGGCAGCCCCGCCAACCTAACTACTGTACAGAGGTCCTGCTTGCATTGAATATTAACCTTATTCCACTTCAAGGCTTAGGAAGATTTTGAGCTTTGGTTGAGCCTGCACACTAATAAGACGTGGATATATCAAACCAAATACAGTATGAAGAGCCATCTAATCTCCCACTATGAATTGCATAAATGGGGTATGGGTATGGCTTACTTCTCAAATACGAGGGACCTCTGACTGATCAATCTTTCTGCCGTATCTTAATAGACAAAATTCGATAACGCATAGTTATGAAAGGTGCGTAAGGACAGGCAATGCGAAATGCACGCCATGAGACTGTGCTTGCCACAGAGGATAGTTTCATTGACAAGCATGGGCAAGGTGCTACAAATGAGAGCAACGACTATGCCAGAAGCTCCTTGATGCACAACAATCAGTACCGCAAAACACAACGTTTTCCGACGCCTATACCAAAGAGAGTTGTGAAGCAATAAGAAACAGGAATAAGGCTAGAGTGATTCAAGATATCTCTCCTTTGATTATGCCATCAGCGGAGGCCATTGCCATACGCGGAAGTCAGGGGAGATGTCATGGTAGCGCGGCAGGCGCCGGCTTCGACAGTCAATTCGAGAGAGTTCCTGGTTGGTCTAGTGTGCGACTGTGCTTAACTTACTGTTGTTGGATAGATGGATAGGTAAACTGGATCACAAAGACACCACAGACAGGGCATGAGTCCAGGCAGGTTGGAGATCCTGAAGAGGAGCGTAGGATGCAGCGCGGCCACAAGCAACCACCAGTGTCTGACTCTGTGTGCCCCAGTGTAGGCGAACCACTGATTGGTTGCCTGAGCGTGCCGCCAGGCAGCCTGGAGAACGAGGCATCCATTTCCATATTGATACATCCCAAGCACTGACTATGCCGCAGATTATGCCATGCATTTTCCGTGTAGTGTCGTAGACATCCACAAGTAATCAATGTACCACGAACACAGACACATGTCCAAGTCTTGATCGCCTGTACAGCTCCAAGTCTTTTATCGTCTGTACAGCCGATTACATGCTTGTCTGGTTTTGCCTGTTGTACATCCCGTGGTATTCACTCTCGCATTCTTCTCTTCATCACCCACTGCTTCTTGCAATCTCTATACGCCTGGAAATAGTCTTGACACATCTCCCTGTCCCCGCCATTCCGGTTCAAGCATTTAATGCTCCGGTTTGCAAAGTCCTGGCACGGGTCGTAGTACTCAGAGCTGCGCTTGCTATCTCCAACATACCCATGAGTACATTATCCGGAACAACGGGAGCTGGGCTTCTCGCAGGCTAGATGAACAGCAAGGGGGGGGGAGAAGAGACAGATGCACGGATAGAGAGACAGAGAAATGAAGGGAAAAGGTGACGGACGAGGTAAAGGCAATCTTGGACTTGTCCCAAACATCTTTGCTGGAGTCGGACTCGGTCATGGCTGAAGAGCCATCGGCTTTGTACTTTGGGGCTGCGACAGAAGACATGGTGCCGCTCACCGCAAGGGGTTGGTCTCGACTTTTTGATGCTGCTCCAATCCGCTTGAGGAACTCGCAGAAAAGCTAGGGTTACGATCAGATACCGGCCCGCTACCCCGTTAAGGGAAGCTATAAAGGTGGGGCGCATGCAGATAAATGCTTGATTCGCTTTAACTTGTGAGGTGTACGGTATGATCTGAACCTTCCTTGGATTCTTAGGGTATTAAGTAGACACGGGCCTCGACCCAAACAATTGATTCTGTTTCACGGGATTAGGCACCCTCCTCGGGTGGTCTCTTGATTTTGCTGGGCTGGTGGAGATCCGCCGGCCCTTCTCTACTGTTAGGGCCCAGCGTGACGGCGACGCGATCCCGTAAATAGAGATCAACGGGAACAATCAATTGCAGTGTCTATCAAACGTTCAGGGAATGCCTTCTACACAGCCTTCCATCTTCCTGCGTGCGCGCCAGGCCTGAGAGCGTGGGAGCATTGGAGCTCGGAAGCGCGGCCGCGCAGCTAGGAGAAATCGTCCATCCATGGCGTGAAGGGTCTCAGACCACTGGAGTACGTCTACCGGTAGGGGAGCATGGCGGCAATTGCCGGAATGGCGCTGTGATCGTGGCCGTGCCTGCTGGACGCAGAGCTTGCTGTCGACCGACGTTACAGTCTGAACGGCACATCCGTCGACGGTGACGGCGACAGCAGAGGCAGTGATTGCTGCTGCCACATTAGCGTAGAGGGCGTAGAGGGCGTAATAGGCAACGGCGCCACGGGGTGAGACGAGGCCATGGCAGCCGCTGCAGAGACCGCTCACGTGCAGCTAGATGAACATCCAACGCCGGCGATGTCGCTGATGACGGCGACGCCGATAATGGGTGCTGATGATGCCGACGGCAAGGACCTGGGCCGTGTGTGGCTGCACTGTGGCGTTCTGCAGTGATGAGTCTGTCAAAAATTTCCGCACCTCACCCCCAGTTACACCAAAACCAGTACCTTTCCAGACTACAGAACAATATTTCTAGTTAAACATCCCCTAGTTAAAATCACAGTATTGATAGAAATTCAGTTGAGATTAATTCTCGCGTAATTTTTGGATTATCGCTCGCAGCAATATGTAGGTGTAGACTGCCTACCATTGACGGTTCCGAATTTGCCGAATGTGAGGATCATAGAGACTGAGCTATGGACGATGGAAGCTACGAGAACTCTAGAAAGGTCTTCCACACCAAGTGCCCTCAGACAACCTGCATGTGCATTGGGGTTCAAAGATGAGTGCAGAAAATCAACGTATTCCTTTTTATATAGAAGTGAAAGGCGCAGAGCGCCGTATATGTATCTAAGGCACTCTTGCGATATCGGAAATTATACCGAGGCTGCCAAATTGGCTTTAGGGTGACAAATATAGTGACAAACTTCCCTTGACAGATGGTTTCCAACTACCGTATAATAGTCAACCTCTGTCTCCTCTCAAGATACTAGACTCCCATTCAAGGGGCCCTCTAGTCGGCGGCAGAGCCAGGGGCGCGCAGAAGGGAGTGTGTTCCAGAAGCCGTGGAATGGTCGGCATTTGAGTGAGAGTCGATATCGTCATGGTACTGTAGTCCGTCGTTGTCCCTGGCGGGTGTTGCATCTGTTGCTCGACGGAATTCTCCTAATGCAGCACTGCTGGCGGCATTTCTTCTAAAGCAAGAGCAACAAAGCTTATCACACAGCCAACCGAATACTGTCATGTTGGCACGGAAGTACATGTCTATTACCTCGTCTACGAAAGGGTGTCTGATATTATACTGGCTCTAGGCTATAGTGTAGAGTAATAGGAGCACTGAGAGAGATGTAGTCTATTATTATCTCTTTTGGGTACCATTCTTCTAGAGTAGCAGTAACAGACCTTATTAGACAACTGATCAAATACTGATCAAACACTATCGTATTAGCACCGAAGTACCTGTTCATCTCCTCATCTAGGAAAGAGTGTCTGATGTCACACCGGCCCTAGGCTGCGACGCAGACGGAGCGCCGTCCGGAAGGCGAAGCGTTTCAGAAGCTATGGAGCGGTCAGCATTCCAGTGAGGGTCGATATTGTCAGCGCTGTTGATGTCCCTTTCAGGTTCTGCATATGTTGCGCGTTGGAATCCTTCTATTAAAGCTCTGCTGGCGTCAAACGGTGCATTTCTTCTAAAGCAAGAGCAAAAAAGTTTATCACACAGCCAATCAAATACTGTCATGTTGGCACCAAAGTGCCTGTCCATTTTCTTCTCTGGAAACGATCGTCCAATCCCCCACTGCAGAACAACGATTATGCCCACAATCATGGGATAAATAATGACCGAGAGTGGGCTGATATTCATGAAACCTTGCTGGAGCCGGATTTTGAACATGTCGCAAAGCTTTCCTTGTTGCGCCCACTCTGCAGTGTCTTGATGGTATGGCTCGCCTTCATCAGAGTGCAGGCCCATGGAAATATCTAAGGCATCGAACTGGAGGCGCGCCAGGGACGTCTCAAACAGTGCCTGAGCTTCTAGAATCCATTGGGTGTATTTGCATTTGTTGTTGTCGTTGCTGGGACCACACAGTGGGCGGGAGCGAAATTGTCCAACGCTTTCTTGTGCCAGTAAGGCCGTCCCCATGCGATATTGGATCGAATCGTAGGTTTTGGAATGTTTCAGGGCAAGGCGTGCAAATTCATAACCGTAACCATCCTTAGAATCGCCTGCAGCATTCACCACCGGGGAGCAGGAACTTTTATCATTGTTAGTGCAGACCTCAACTTCGTCGATACATGCGAGAGGATGTGGCCTTGGATCAGGATTGACAAAGAGGCCAGCGTAGTGGGGATTGCTTTTAGGGCTTGGAAAGATATAGTCTTCATTCCAAGTGGCACGATACAGGATATGACACGACACAATAAACATAAGGGTTAGATATGTATCATCAGGTGGCATCAGTTGTGGTATTGGAGTCCAGTAATGTTCGAATTCATGTTTGATAAATTCATAGATCCTTTTGCTTGAAGTTAGGCCGAGAATGCTACGCTGGAATGGGACTCACTTACCAGACGCTGTAGGTCCCAACACCCCATCTGAACGGATCAGCTGACATGTTGAAAGTATGGGGCTTATCGGTCACATTTCCATAGTTGTATAGAAACTGCCAATCGTCACAGGTAGAGTTGGGTTCTACTGCTTCCACAAATGGGCCCATTTTCAAGGGTGTACAGGTAGTTTTGCGGCGTATCATCGGCGACTTCGGTATATTGAGGCCCAGTCTGGTCGCAGGAAATAGACCAGTGTCAAATGCAATCGCTGTACTCCCCCCGGCACAGAGACCTTTTGCAAAAGGGCAGTCGACTCCAAATGTACGGTATTGTAGCTCCCGCTCCACGAAGATTGAACAAACCTCCGGAGTTGCCACGCTCGTACGTCGATAACAAAGCCTTGCGTACTCTGCTGCTCTTCTTTCCTTGTCACTTTGATACTCAATATCTCTCTCGTATGCAGCATTATCAGCTTTCTCCTTGTCGAGAACCCATAGACCACAGTTTTCGGATTTCACAAGGCCGGAATGGTAGGCAGCATCGTCAGAAGCAAGCATCATATCCACCTGGCGAAAGATGATTACAAAGACAGCTGCACCCGCGAAGCACCACGAAAGCCAGTAGGATACCGGGGCTTTTTTGCTTGAAAGCTTATTGCTGGGAGGATTCTCCCTTGAACGCCCATTGTTGGGAGTATTCCCACTTGAATACACATCGCTAGGAGAACCCTCTCTGGAACGCTCATCGCTGGGATGATTCGCCCTGAGGAGAGGCTGTGCCTCTGGTCGAGCTTTTTGAAGACGCTGCCGCAGGTATGCCAAATGCAGCAGTACGCGATGAAGCAGATGAGCGAGCCATGGGCAAGCCTTAATCAGCAATAGAGCCAGTAAGAGCTCGATCCCAATTCTCACGTATTGTGGGGTTGTGCATTGGAAACCTAGATTGAAAATCAGCAATCCTGCTTTAGGAGCATATAGCACCATCCATACTATTCAAGAAGCCGCCACCATAATTGCGCCAACATACTGTTTTTATCTCCGGGGGGCCATTGTATTCCATGGCAACATCACCGGCATCATATGGCGACTGGCATGGGTGAATCGCCAGCAAATTGTGGTAGACTGTTCAGTCTACCTTAATTCTCCAGCATCTCGAGCGGCGGAGCATCGCTGCGACCAATCATGAGGACGACGAAAGAGTCATCTGACTTGACAGCTGCCCAACTGCGCTTGATTGGCATAGAGAAGTCCAAGCCTTGCGAACTCACCCAGCGCTACATATCACAACCTCGCAAACAGTATGCATCAGTCCATCTCACTCCCAACTGACAGTTTAGTATCGAGACGATGATCTTCATTGGGTTCCCGCAATTCGGTTTAGCTCCGCGGTATGTCATATCGACGCCTGCGGCAATCTGGTGAGGCGAGAGGACCATTGAAGCGTCCAGAGGACAATCTTATCCACCCCGAGTACGACTCTGGCCAGAATGATAACGACAAAGACAATGATTCACAGGAGCGACAAGACCGGGATGGCAAACTTCCTAGTAAGGGCAGAAGACCACCACAAGCTTGCTCTGGTTTCGCGCCGAGAGAAGAACCAGAACATGTCTATTGTTTTGTGCCGGGGGAAGGTATTGATGTGTTAGTCCTTGCAGCTTACCTGAAGACATGGATTGATGGGAGCGCCACGATAGAGCCGTCCAGACACCCAAGAAATTCTAGTCGCATTGGGTTCGTGGTTGGCGTATCTTCCAGCTTGAGCAAGGATGCCCTGGAGGACCTCTTAGAAGACACCAAAGCATGGAGTCTCGAGCAGTCTTCACGAGAATTTCGACGCAACCCGTACGATTATATTGAGTCAGACACTTTCGCGGATAGGAAAAAGAGGGGCCCAAGCCCAGCATCTTGGCTAAGTTCTTCACGTCCCAGAACCAGAAGAGACAATCTTGAGGCGCCAGGTCGACCGACCAGTGATCGTCCTGGATGAGGGACGACTCGACTCAAGTCCCGACTCGGGAAATAAGACAACGGCCGGGGATGAAGGAGCGTAGAAGTAAGAATTCCACTGACGAATGCCAATCTACCTTTCTCAACAGTCCCAACCAGAACAAGAATCTGAAGGGCGACAGATCTTACAACAGATATAAGACGTTTTATCGACGCTTGTCAGGAGAGAGGATATTGGCAGCCCGAGAAAACTAGCTACTCCATGGATCCCTGGCCGAAGAAATCTGAATCACGGCCAACAATTGGCGACAATCCGCCTCCATACGCAGCTGCTGCGCCCGCAGGTCGACATCGGTATTGATAAGAGAGTCAGTACCAAAGACACGAACTTGCATTGAAACATGGCCAACTTTCGCCCTCCTTTTAGGAGAGGGAGAAGTTTGCAGCGATAATTTGCTGCATGATTTGGAAGCATAGCCTTGGAGTCTTGGAACCAATCTTTCTATCTTCTGACGGCCGTGACGAATATTTGTTAATAACTGTACTATAGTTGCACCTTATCTACCGTGACGACATTCATATCATGATGTACGACCATAGAGCCCTTCAAACTAAACAATGAGAATTTGATTTTGCCACCTTTGAGATTCTTTCAACATCAACATTGGCCGTGTTCCACAGCTGTTGCGCCCCGATTGGATCCGGGTCAGCTCGTGGAAGAAGAGAGCTCGCATTATTTCGACCTATGCTATTTTTATCCCGCGCGTCTTGGAGATGTTCTGAGCAATCGGCACCAGCTGGCGATGAGGCTAGGCCACGGAAGCAGCTCCACCGTCTGGCTTGCTCGAGATCTTACTCAGTCAGGAATTCAATCTCTACATCTCGTTTTCGCGTTCTAATGCCTCTGTAGGTGGAAGTGGCGCAGAGAGCGATATATGACAATCAAAATACAAGCAAAAACCCGAAGCACAGCGCATCGGGAGGCAGGAGGCGAGCTCAACATCCTAAAGCACATCTCCCAAACAAGCCGGAGTGGCGTAAGTTGGACATTGTTCGAGCCATTACGAGAGCTGCTATGGCTTTACTAGAGACAGTTCGTTGGCGAAGCACTAATTACCAGAGGTAGTCAAGATGATCGTGCAGATGGTGCTGCACGGACTTGATTATCTTCATTTACACTGTCACGCCATCCATACCGGTATGTCACGTCTCGAGAACAACAAATGAGTGGTCATATAAGGTGGTTAATGAAATTTACAGACTTGAAACGATAGGTCAACCAAATTCCCTTGATCATCCAATCATCTGCGGGTAATGAAACCGCTTCAATGGGATCAACGGCCGCCAGCCAAGATATATAGGGTAAAGGCTCACTGAGATGTTTTTGTGCTTAAAATAGTTCAAAGCCCGCCGCTCGCTCGCCATGAGCTGGGTGCAAGGGTTGAAACGTGGCTAGCGATTGGGGCTAGTATCTGACAACCTGCGTATTATGTTCAGCAATCTCATATTACTCATCTGCAGCTCGTAGCAAGATTGACAACAGACATGCACGAATCATCTCATTCTCCGTTCCGCTAGCCGTTTCGGGTCCTACGACCCCCAGAGAGCCGATCAAGCCCCAAGATGCGATCTCGCCCTGAATTTTGTCATCTGACCAGGGTTTGAATCTCTGTCATGTAATCGTTCGTCGATACTTCCCAGCTTGGCGCGTTGCTACTTTTGGTCAATAGACCCATACACTACTGAACAGCGGGGTTTGGACCGTCCAAATCATCAGAGCGCTTCGACGCGAGTGTGGCGTCCAAATGCTTGACACTTGAATGCCGCGTGTCCTGCCTCCACGGCTAGTAATTCCATGACTCACTAGCGTCGTACATACTCAGCCCCGAAGTGGTAGTTCCGGTGACCTTGATGGCATATCGAAATTAATGCGATTGGACTCCTATACCACCTGCACCGAATATCTTTGCCCTTAGACCAGTTCGAGATCTTTGCCATGTGTTTTGTACCTGCGACACCTGATGTATCCCCCTCGCAATTGCGAAGCGGGAGGAAGCCTCCGCGCGTGTGGAGGGGTATTGTATGATCTGAATGCGACTCCATTTAATAAGAAAGGAGGTGTGATCCTCTCTTTCTTAGTTCCACATGCGCGAAATACCTAAGCTTCCCGTTCTCGTTAGGGTTTGGTTGATAAGAATATTAGAATTTCTGACCACGGCAATTGCGAAACTGAGTGCCGCTGAATGGCTTCCTTGGTCCCGATGTCTTCATCACCACTGTCTGATGGTGTTTGTCTTGTTTCTTTCTGGCTGGATTTGATTTCAAGTACTGTTGGGTATAGAATCGGCTGCGGACTGGAACTTAGGTTGAGGTTTGAAGAACATCATCCAGCTGCTTGATACCAAGCACACACCAATGTCCATATCAACCAGCCTGACAAACCGATATCCTTTTCAAGAATTTTGTCTGAACAATTTCATCCATTGTTCCACATAACTAGCAACAAGTACCTTTCTCTCAAAGAGATTGCACGGGCTCAGAGAGTTTGCGTGAGACCCTGTCGCTCTCAAATCAGAGTCAATATTCCTTATAACACTTGCATATATGCTTCTTTCCGCATGGCCTATACTCATATCCTTCCTGTCCTCTCACAAGAGCCAGTCTTCCAACGCGTTGACCCACCTGGTGTCAATTTGAAGAGGAAACGGTCTCAGTCTCGACCGTCAAACCATTTATTGGATATGGCCTATAACCACCCCCCAAGGGTCGGCTTCGATGCGGCCAAGCATTTGAACTATCGGCCGCCTAAGAAAGTCTGGACCATGGAGGATATCGGGCTTGCTAATCGTGGAGTCTCCCCAAATGCTGTCTCGGAGCCATTTCAACTTTTCACTGAAGGTGCCGTCAAGCAAATGAGGGCCGAGGTTCTGAGCAAGGCAGTACTAGAAAATTGTTCGTACTCAAGCAATCTCGCTCACCACCAACTGCGAGGCATGGTGCCAGAGTCGGTACCCTCATGTCTTTGAGAACAATCATGCTAACGGTCACAGGTATGCACCATTCGTCTATGATACCTGGAGGAGCCCAGAAGTCCTCAGCATTGTATCGAAGATAGCTGGTATTGAACTAGTGCCTCAGATGGATTTTGAAATCGCTCATATCAACATTTCCATTAGCACAGAGGAAGACAAGACCGTGGCAGCCCAGGTCATTCAAGAGAAAGAACAGCGTGACGCAGACGAAGGTGTCTCTGGCTGTCCATGGGAGGCCGAAGATAATGAGGCACCCATTGTGGACTGGCACACAGACAGTTATCCTTTCGTGTGTGTGACTATGCTCAGTGACTGCAGCAACATGATTGGTGGTGAAACTGCTTTGAGAACAGGCTCTGGCGACATCATGAAGGTCCGAGGACCTGGCAAGGTGGGTAGTTGGCCCTCGGTTTGCTATCATCCTTGTCGCTGATGGACGCCGTTAGGGCCATGCAGTCGTTCTACAGGGTCGGTACATTGAGCATCAGGCCATGAAGGTAATCGGCGTGCGCGAACGTATTAGTATGGTAACTTCGTTCAGGCCAAAGTCAGTATTTGCCAAAGATGACACTGTACTTACCACTGTACGCCCTGTGTCAGATCTTGACGAGCTCTACTATCAATATACTGAGTATCGCCTCGAGATGCTGGAAGAACGGATTCGTGCACATCTTAAGGAGATTCGTGACCGAAAACGCGCTCGTCGCGGATTCAACACTGCGAGCACGAAAGGTTTCATTGCCGAGCAGCAAAGTTTCCTTGCCTCGATGATGAAAGAGCTTGTCGATGACGACAAGGTGATAAAGGGATTCACTGATTGTGATTCGCATTTGCTCAGTGATGATCTGAAGGCCAGAGCGAGAAAGAAGACGCGAGGTTGGTCAGAGGCGCTAAGCTCCTGAATGGCGCGGTCGAAGCTGGATCTTGCGCCCAGCTGCTTGTGTAGAGGATGACATGTAACGAGGAGGGCAAAATGACATCGACTTTATTCATCATATGTTGCGATGAAGGCCTGTTTTGGTGCACTGCCTTTCATTACTGTGTTGGGGAGCTTGATGGCTATCCTATTCAAATAATAGACCACTGTTGCTTTGGATTTTCGAACTACCGGGCAATGATGCATTGCTTTTGGTCATTAGCAGTAATTATAGGGATCATAGACTACGATGCTGAGTTTCTTGGAAGTCTCGAGACTGATCTTGGAAAGGTGTTGGCTGAGAAAAGGAAGATGAGATGGATTACCACCATAGCGAGGGAGAAGGTGTTGGGGATCAAGGAATGGAAACAAAATTTCGGCTCTCGACACCAAGTGCCGAACATGGGATCTGCTCCAGTACTTCTTGGATTTCGATAACTCTCATGTCACTCAAAAGTACACTTACAGAAGTTGAACGGCTGATTCACTTCACTTTCCAGTACCGATTCTATCGTTCCAACTAGCAGAAACCGCCGCAACCTTGTCACCCACTTTGATGAATGCCTTCGATTGATCCGATTGCATTAGGCAAATATGCATACCAAACCAAACCTTACCATTTTTCCTCCGGGTTTTGGAGAGTGTGCTGAATGGTTCTTGTCTCCTGCACGCGCTTTTCTGATCCACACACACCACTTGGCAGCGCTGGCACGGTCCGAGCACCTCAAATTGAGGGCTGCGGCCGCCCTCTCCTTGGACTGACAGACTTGTCCACATTTCTTCCGCGAAAGGTGATTCGAGTTGCCCACCATCTAGCATCTCTGAGATGACGACATTGGCACGGAATGAGTCTGCTGAGATTGGCCTTCCAGGTCCTCTACGAGCCTTGATATCTTCGTTGAGTTTGTTAACGCTAGACCTAGAAACCAATAGAATGGGACTTTCATTAGACAATGAAATTAATCGTGAAGACATAGTCTGACTTGGTTGGCGATTCACTCCTGGTTGTCGGATGGTTACATGCCTCTCCACATTGTGAGGAAATTTGGCCAAGGTACAGGGAACGCTCAGGGCTTCAGTGAAGAAACGCGAAACAGTAGGCGAGGTGTAGTGCTCAACTTGCATTGATTGTCCACAGACACTCGATAGTCTGCCTGTAGTCGCTTCGGAAGCGAGGATACTTGTAGATGTATCCGTCATGGCTGAGAGACTGAGAGTCAGCCGTTTCGGTTCTCCTCCATCTAGATCGTGATCAACATGTAACAGATGCTGATCTAAGTCAATGGACGGCCGAAGTAAAGCCATACGTGGGTATTTCTTTTGGCTAAGAGCCTCAAGTGTGCCCTCATGAACCAAGCACCACTCTCTATCCCACATGAGACCTCTGGACCAGACTTCCCAGGCGAGACCTGGTGGTATGTTGAATGCTGCACAACTCTTGATGGGGTAGACTGATAGACTCTCGATTGTGAAGCTGGGTCTTGTCGTACATGTGCGTTTGAAGGGTCGCCCAGGTTCGCTGGCTTTCTCCACAAAAAAGTCCTCCATAAATGCAACAAGAGTGTCCACATCGCCTAAGCAACTCGCAGCGCCAAAGCTGACTCTGATCGCTCCTGTTGGTTTCCCATCGATAATGTCATTCACTCCGCCACAGCGATAGCCACTGGCGTGATGGTGCTGAATATCGACCGACGTGAGGCCAAGATGGCGTGCAGTCCCACCTGGATTGCAAAGACCACCAGTTCTGATCTGAATATTTCGAACAATGCAAAGCTTCTCAAATTCCACACAGCTGACATATTCGCAGGCACTGTCCAGGACATTGAATGAGATGACTGGCCCCGAGGCTTCGTCCTTACCTCCTCTATCTTTACCGTAAATGATGCAGACTGCTTGTCCATTTCTATGATGAAGGCTTTCCAAGCGATGAAGACAGGTCTCAGACACGTAGCGCACATGTGAAGACAACAGCGACATAGTCCCAAAAATCCGGCGGTGAATCTCAAACGCAAGCCCAAGGGCGACAATACTGTGAAAAGGCAGAGTTCCGTCTTCAAGCTGAACATGAAGGCAATTATCCTTTTTCATATGCCAGGCATCGCCACAGGCTACCACAGAATCCACGGTGCCTCCACCGAAGTACTTTCGACGACTAGTCAGATTGGTACAGTTCTTGCGCATGAGTAGGGCTCCTAGATCCGGGAACCCAAATATCTTGTAGAAACTAACTGCCGTAAAGTCTGCACAGTGGTCCAAGTGTGCGAAGTCAAGTGGAGATGTGGCAGCCAAGGCCGCGGCATCGCACAAAGTGTAGATGGGTCGTTCTTGTCGGCTCCTAGACTTGTTGATGTGTGCGACATAGTCTCGTGGGAATTTGTGTCCAGTCATGTTAGATTGACCGGGAAATGCGACAAGGAGTGGTAGACGGCCGCCGTGATTGTCAGTGCTGTCTGGTGGATCAACAACTCGCATCAGCTCTTCACGGGTTGAGAAGCAGCGGCTTCCTCCAACAGCAAGCTCTCTGACGCCAACAAGACTTGTATGAGACTCATCATGATAAGCATACTCAAACCCAGACTCGAGATCTCTGAACAAGTCGGCAACCAGCTTGATGGCAGCGGTGGCATTTGCGGTGAAGATAAGATCATACTCGTTGGGGCTCGCATTGAAGAAGCGAAGAGCTGTGAGTCGGGCATCTTCTATCCTCCGAGTGGATAACTGAGATGCTGCAGATGCCGAGTGCGGATTGCCGAAGACATGGCCAGTCAGCTCCTTCGAAAATGCTTCTATCAGTGACTTGGGATACAGCGTGGTTCCGGCATGGTCGAGATAGACCGTGTCACTCAAATAGGGATGCTCATCAAACCTAATTTCCTCGATATTGGTGATGTAGCCCGATTGTGGGTCGTAGATAGCCCGGTGTTGCCTTTCCGATTCTCTTGTTACCGAATCCATTCATGTTGACGTTTATGAAGGCTGCTCGATGTCCTTGCCAACACAAGACCCTTAGCGTGTGAGCAAGCACTTTCTTGTGACGATGATTGGTTGATGCTAGTTTATGATAGTCTAGGCCACTAACCAAGTTAGCCTTGACAAGTCGAAGCGGAGTTTAGATTCCAGTGGCGGATGTGACATCATTCATAGGGAAGAAAGTACATGGAATCTAGAGAACTACCAAAAGTGACGTTGCAGGACCTCTGCAAGATGCGTAGGTCTCTGGACACCGTAGTGACTGGCTTCAATACTCGACATCTCCCCATCTCCCTTAAAACAATCATACGAAGACTGTGACCAAGTACTCTCATCCGTAAATCGTAATACCTAATAAAATTCGTGACATGGCGTGGTGTTTGAAGACTGGCGCAAGCAGGTACAATCTGATATGTTCCCTTTATACGTAATATCGTTGCTGGCTGCTGCGTCTCCTCGAATCTGAGCGTGAATGGGGCCGTCTGCTGCTATGCCTCGATCTTCGAACCTCCCTGACTACGGTTGTCTCCTGGTGATGTCGGTGGAGAAAGAGGGCCAGGACGAAGGTGAAGAAGAACATAATCGTATTCATTATTCCGAAGACCCAAGATGCTTTCAGCATGGCGCAATTCTTGTTCAGGTCAACGGCCCAGCGAGATCCGCCCACTGCACCATAGTACCCAAAGGGGCCGAGGTTGACGAAGATGGATCCAGAATTGAAATGCGCGCAGTTTTCATTTCCGATACCCCGCAGATAGTAATCAGCGGCGATAAATGCACCGACAAAGCACAGATCGATGAAGGCCACAAAGAGGGCTGATCTTCTTGTAGATCCAAGTCGCAGAAGAGTCGACAGTGCCCAGGCGCAGGCAAGGATTGAAACAATGAAAAGCACAAGGATGAAGCTGGGGGTCAGCTGATTGTTGCTGTTGAAGCCATGGACAAACCATCCCTGGGTGCTCGATTAGCTCGTGGCGCCCTAGTCTTAAGGCCACAACTCACTAGCATGCCAATGATCGGGATTAGAGTGACGATCTCGTTGAAGCGCCAGATGGCGAAGAGGAAGCCGCCCAACATCCTGGCCTGTCAGTTGGCTGACCGCTTAAAGCAGGTCTGAAGCAGGTCTGAAACAGGTCTTAAGCAGGGTCCGAAGCTTTTCTTGCCACACTGCGCTGGCCGGATCCGGTGGAGGCGCAAGTCGGTGACTAGGCAAACGAAGCACTGGCCGCGCGTATGCAAACGGGTGTCTGCTGGGAGAGGCGCAAGCAAATGCCTTGCAGAACCTTGTATGACAGCCAAGGCCAATCAGCAGCGCGGGCCGATCGCAGAGCTGGGACTTTGACAGGAAACCCAGGAAAAAGCGCTGGAAAAGTATGAAGGCAGACACGTCTTTGACGGGTGCTAACTAGACCTGTGCCGATGTTATAACTCGCAAATTGAGGTTAAAGCGAGGTGGCTGGGCGTAGAGTTCAGCGCGGAATTCGCGGGGCTGGATGATCTTGGATACTGCCTCTTGGCGGGCCCCAGTTGGGATTGCGTGCGTCATCAGACTTTTTTGTCAGTTAATTAATAATTAACTTACCACGAGTTTTAGTTACTCTAAAGCCACGCGAGCTCGGCAAGCTCGGGCCCTATTAGCCACACACATCGCAGATCGGGCCCGGACAGTTAATGTTGTCTGTTGTCCCTTGTGATGGTTGTGATTGTTGTGACGATTATGATGATTGTGAGGAAACGCTCTGCACCAGCGCAGAGAAGGACATATCTTTCCTCCGGGCGCTCTTGCAACGCGTCATTGGCAGGAGCGATGCCGCACACGGGCGCAGCGCCAGCAAGAAAGAAAAGTAGCTTGACAGTATCTCAGGTTACGAGACTGATCTAGCAACGGGGAAACAAGGGAATCCACTTTGGCCACGATCGGTGGAGTTCGCAGCCTACCACGCAGGCGCGGAAACGAAGCATCACCGATGTTGGACGCATGCAGCCAAAGCTAACTAGGGCATGTTTGTGGTTGGACTCTCCAATTTCGAGATACCCGATCGTTTAAGTGCAGATCAATTAAGTTGCCTGTCCAGCTAGTTTAAGTTCACCTAAGCAGCGGATTTGCAAGGGTCGTGGAGAATCTCTCGCAACTGAAGCTGATTGCCGTAATGCATCGAACGCCGCAGAGCATCGAGCTTTGCCGCGGACCAAAACGTTGACCGTCTTGCAGTGCCACGAAGGGGCTTACATTGTGGTGAGCCACTTCTGATGTGCGGGATCGAAGCGCCTTCCGGCAAGCCCTGGCCAAATCAGCCAATGTAAGCACGGTCGCGCTGTACTGGACCCTGGTGAGACCCTGGGACCCTGAGACCCTGAGACCCTGACCATTGGCGCCCAAGGTACCAACTTGTCGGTCGACTGCTTCGATGCCAGACTATCGGCAATCGATCTATCTGTACGCATGGATTCTACACTGTGTCGACGTTGATGGGAGAACCTCTCTCTCCTAGAATACCGCCGGACTAGTGCCTGAGAGCCAGGCCAGTCAGTCTTGAGGCTGTGCGCTCAGGATGCTTTCGCTTCGCCCTTTGCACTGCATAACCTCCCTCGTCCAAACTTGCATTTAATCTTGGCCTTGTTTGCCGTCCATCCCGTACTTGAAACTACCACCGGACACGAGACAGGGACATCCATCTGGCCCGTCTACTGCGACCGCTCGGCTGTGGTCAATAGTTCCGGCTGTGCAAGCCTGCGGAGGACGCTTTGCTCCAACTGTAAATCTGCCTACAAACATACGATATCACCTACCAGAAATCTGGAGCGCACCCTCGGCGATCACACATCGCCTCCTAGTCAAGGATGCTTTGATCACTGTGCAGCCGGCTCGTCCAATTACGGTGCTGTATGCAACCGCCGGCCACAGGGTCTCACGTGACCAGTACAGAGCTACTTGACTGATTACCCCATTCAGTACTTCGCCGGATACTCCTAACTTCGAAGGAAGCCTTGGGGGCGGCTTACCGACTGGAACCTTCCCCAATCAGGGGCGCCAGATTTTGTAGCGGAGCTCAATCTTCATACACGTGAGGCTACCAGGGTCTAAGTAGCCCTCTCCCGTCGGCCTAGCTTGGTGTGCATGTTTGTCTGTGCCGCCTGGTAGCGTCGAATTTGCCTTGCCCCCAACGGCCCGCCGGAAACGGCCATCGCAACCAGAAATCCAACAACCTCGTACCAAACGATCCACACCTGATCAATTCTGCTGGCTGCAATGTCTCTCGCGGCCCGACCCTCCTGCCTGGGTCTGTTGATGAAGAGACGTGCTCTAGCATCGTATGCGACCGTTCACTGTCCCTAACTCTGGCCCTATCACTGATCCACTACTCAAACGGGCAGACTCATGACGATGTGCAATCTTCTAGGTCAGTTCCGCATGACGCGAGACCACTGGGTCTCGTTGACTACCTACTTCTGAACTACTATATCTTCCGTGCCACAGCCCTGTAGATCATATTCAGCAGCAGCTCAGCATGTACAGTCCGATTGAAGGAGTTCGTGACCTCTCTTTGGACTCGCCAACCATGCCTCCCAAACAACTTCTTGGCGAGCCACAACAGCTCACCACAGATGAAATCCCCGCCAGACGTGCCAAAGTCAAGCAATCTATTCTCGATCTTGGGATCTGCATCCTGCCACCGGAAGAGACCGACCGGCGGAAGTTTTCCGCCCGGGACTTCGTCTCCTCTTTCCACCGAGACAAGCTGCCCTCGGAAATCAGTCCCGATGCATTTGTGAGTATTGATGCTGAGCAAGGAAGACGCAGCCCTTCGGAATGGACGATTGCTGGCGATCTGGAGGGCACCTTGATCACCTGGGCCACTCACCAGGAGACTGTATTTGAGCTTCTGGAGATGCTCCAAAGCCCAGAACAGCGAGCGACCGCCTTCTGGGAAAAGCTTCCAAGGCGGCTAGACACAGAGTTCGCGCAGTATGACGACCAATTGCTTGACGCCGAACAGACGGCTAAGAACCTCAGCCTCCTGGTCAAAGAATTCGAACAGGATACAAGAGCTAGCAACGAACTTCTCTCGAGTAGAGACAACCTGCCAGGGTTGTTCATGAATGCACACAAAGCATTCATTGATGCACTTAAAAGAGTCTGCCAACGAGCCAGCACCGAGCCGAGCGTGGATGCACCCGAGCCTGTGAGCCTCTATCACCGGTTGATAGGCAATTCTCCTGCTGAAGAACGGTTTATGATTGGACTTCTTGAGAAGATCGGATCACGCTCTCCACACATTCTTGTCAGGTTCAAGACCGAATTGGAGGCCATCTTGTCACTCCTCAACCAACTCGAGGCCCCATCAGATTACTTGAGCGACTATGCCGCGATTCTAGATATGGCAAACCAGACCCCCCAATCGGCATCAGGGACCACCTTCACAAACCCTGAGCCCAAGGATGACAGTGATGATGAGCCCGGGCCATCCGCACCGCCTCCGACTTCGCAGCAAGCGGAGCCGCCGTCTGGAAAGAAGCGACCGGCTGCGCAGGCGTCTGGCCGGCGAGGTCGAGCAAGAAAAGGGGGAAAATGAGGGGAAACGAGCACTTGCTAGGGAGTGTCGATTTCACTTGGTTTCAGACAAACTTCATTGACCATGGATCATGATAAAACAGCATGGTCAACATTGTTGCAGCACACGGCAAGCCATCAACATTAAGGTATTGAATCGAAGTGTTGGAATAAAGACAAAGCTTGAGATCAGGAAGCTGCTGAGTGGGGATTTCTGAGTTGGATTTCTTGTTTATGATTTGTCATAAATACCATTTCTACTTGTCTGCCTCGTTCGTGTAGAAAGCCTTTGTCCGGAAAATGCTCAGCCCAGTCCACGTGAGACAGACCAGTTCGAGACCACACTCTACGGCTAAGCTCTCCTTGTGCCGGGTTAGAACGTCGTTTAAGCTGAGTCGAAAGACATCACAAGCGGCGTGGTTCCGTCTAGCATCAGCCGCTATCGCTCTGCCCATGTCAGCGCTAGATACAGTACGATATACCGGTAGATCAGATTGTGGGGTAAACTGTTTACTCCGGTGTTCGCTCTCTGGGGGAATCTTGGAGTATTAATTACCGGTATAAGTACCGTTTGACTAAAGCTCCGCAGATTGTCGGAAGCCAGACAAAGAGACTCGTGGAACGTTAAGACACATTTATCATCGACTAGAGTTAACTCAGATTTCACTCAGGCTTCACTCAGACTTGATCCAGATACGAAATGGCGGCAGCAGAGGTGCCAACACACCACAAGGCCATCGTCTACGACGAACCAGGTAAAATCTCTACCAAGATCGAGGAGATTGAGACACCAAAGCCAAGTTTTGGTGAAGTGCTGGTCCGCCTGACACACTCTGGTGTCTGCCATTCAGACATGGGCGTCATGATGCGCAGCTGGAGCTGGCTGTAGGTAGACTTACTGCTGGGTCTCCTGGGTAGCTGAGCACCAGCCCAACAAACTAACTTCTGTGCAGACCAGCACCCACGGCAAAAGGCCAGATCGGTGGCCACGAGGGCGTAGGCGAGATTGTGGCCTTTGGATCTGGCACAGAGAACTCTGGCCTGAAAAAGGGCCAACGAGTAGGTATCAAGTGGATGGCTGCCGTCTGCGGCAACTGTGCTCCCTGCTTGGCGGGAGCCGATGCCAGCTGCGTAGTAGGAAAGATCTCCGGCTACTTCACCCCCGGCACCTTTCAGCAATACGCTCTGGCACCGGCCAACTATGTCACTCCGATCCCTGATGGTCTACCTAGCGATGTGGCTGCTCCCATGCTATGCGGCGGATTAACAGTGTACTCAGCGCTGAAAAAGTCGGGTGCCCAGCCTGGAGACTGGGTCGTAATGTGAGTGTGGCTGATGCCTGCCTGGAACGGTGAGTCATGACAGTCCTTGCTAATAAATCTATAGTCCCGGTGCTGGAGGTGGCCTCGGTCATCTGGCGCTCCAGATTGGCGCTCGCGGCCTGGGCTTCAGGATGATTGGCATTGATGCGGGCGAGAAGGAGCAGCTTGCCAAGGATTGTGGCGCCGAGGCATTCTTCGATATCACTAAGTATAGTCGGGACAAGGAGGGTTCGGAAAAGTTGGCTGCTGATGTCAAGGCTGCAACTGGGAGAGCAAACGGAGCTGCAGCGGTGATTGTCTGCACGGCCAGCAATGCCGCCTACGCCCAGGCCTTGAGTTTCTTGAAGTTTGGCGGCACCCTGGTCTGCGTAGGTGTGCCCGAGGGCGTACCCGTCCCCATTGCTTCGGCGGACCCAGCAACTCTTCTTGTGTCGCAACTCAAGATCATTGGGAGCGCGGTGGGCAACAGGAAGGAAGCAGTCGAGACGTTGGAGTTGGCTGAGCGGGGCATTGTCAAGACTCACTTTATCACGAAAAAGATGGACAACCTGACCGAGGTGTTTGAGCAGATGGACAAGGGCCGGCTACAAGGCCGTGTTATCATCGACTTGAGCTCTTGAAGGACAGTTGATACCATAGCAAGTAATAAATTGCCATCTGATAAGCCACTACTGTATACTGGGGCAAGTAACGTGGCTCAGCAACTTTGGCTGTCTTGATCCCTCCAGCCGCCTCCTGGCCACGTGCTCACGACCATGGGAGCATCTGGAGGAGCATGGATGGTTCGTTAATTATATGATAGTATGATATTTGCTAGAGAATCGCTATATCTTTCCCTCTTCCTTCCATTTTCCTTTCCCTTTCCTTCCCTTTGCCTTCGTGCTGCCTTCTCGATCCGGCTATTGCCGCCAGCCCGTTGTCGTAAGTTGGAACCACGATGCCGGCCGTTGCGTGACAATAAGCGTTCGAGATGAGTCAGTACAATCAGCAGTATCACCAGTACGATTATCAGCAACACACTCCAGGTCCGACACAGCCCGCATGGCAGGCGCCGCCGCGCCGACAAGGATGGGCTGATCCTCGATTGCAGTCGCCACAGCAGACTCCTGCCTCGCCGCCATCACCCTTCCAGTCCAACCCCCATCAGCGGCAGCAGCAGCAGCAACAGCAGCAGCAACAGCACAGTTATCATATTCCCCCGCCTCCTCCACCACCTCCCGCTCAGTCCCCCGCGCCACAGATTTCTCAGTATAACACGTCTACATGGGGTGTCAAGTACAGCCAGACTCAGAGTCAGCCGCAGTTGCAGCCGCACGGACAGACGCAGACGCAGCCACAGCCACAGCCACAGAATCAACAGTCAGAGGAGCAAAAATTGCAATGGAGCCAGCAGAGTGACGAGCTGCCCAAGCCGCCACTTCCTCCTCGGCCATCCAGCTCTGGGGCACTTCATGGCCCACCTCAGTCCGCACAGTGGGCGGCACTCCCACAGGCATACACAGCCCAACAGGTACCATACTGGCAGGATGCGTACAGCAACCAGAGCCAGACCACTGCCTCTGGGATTCCTCCCCCGCCACCTCCTCGACCGCCAGAATATCAGGCGCAACTGCAGGCTCAGTACCAGGCTGAGAGTTTTCCCCACCCGAGCTACTCTCATCAGCCACCCTCTCACCACTACGATCCGCGTGCCCAAACACCCCAAAGACTGGTCTACCCAAGTCAGCAGCATGATTTCCCTTTGACCTCGCCGACGCCATCCTCTCATATGGCTTATGACCCTACTCCTGTTTCTCCAATAGAGCCTGACCCCAGGCCTGGACCACAGCCACCAGCAACAGCCGGTCCATCGAATGGGAATACTTCACTTCCTTCTAAACCAGAAAACCAGTTCTACGCTTCTGTTCTTGGAACAGGGAACCCTTCAGATTGGGAACACTTCGGTGACGGCCATCCCACGGCGCCTCAGCTTTCGCCTGAACCGTCAAAGACTGCCAACGCAACGCACGCTGCACTCCCATCTCCTCCTCCCATGCCAGCTGCTGCCGTGCCATCATCTCCGACCCATTATGAAACACCAGCTCATCATCTGAGCAACGAGAGCTATGATCACGCTCCTCGCAGGGACAGTCACACTACCTCGGTGCTAAAGCAAGGCATAAACAGGACTGGAACCATCGACAGTGTCATACAGGCCTGGAACCAACCCCTCAACGTTTCTGCAAAGCTCTCACAACAGGGTGAGAAACAGGGCAATGCAGAGCAACAACCAGACAATCTGCCCCCCTCACGCGGCCATGAGGTTGAAAAAATTGTTGAAAAGGTCGTAGATCCATACAGCGACCTGGAACCCGAGTTTAGAGCATCCCTGAAGCGATATGTCCTTATGCTCCGCAAAGAGGCTGCAGCTGATACCGATGAAGCGAAATTCGAGCTTTTTGAGTCATTCATTCGGAAAGAGCTCCGCTTAAGGAGTTTGCTCTATGGAATTGAGCCACACCTACAGGATCTACACTCAGTCAAAAAGTGGGACGTGCCACCAAGTCCTGCAAACCTAACTGTGGCTCAACAACCGACCCGCGCGAAGAATGCGCCTGTCCAACCAGAGATTGCGTCCGAAGGCCATTCCCCAGAGTCACAAACAAGGGACCCACTGCCGTCTCAGAAAAGTGTCATACCGGCCCTTACGCGATCAGATGCACCTGCTGTTGGGTCCCAGGTAGAACCATCACCGAAAGTCACCGATGGGCATTCTCAAGATCTCTCAAGCACGGCGGCTCAGAAGGCCGTACGTGTTGCAGCATCGACTCTGGCCCCTCTCAAGACAACTAGCAGCGCACCACCTGAAGGTGTCGATGCGACAGATATTGACGCTGAATACAGCCCAGGAGGCCGGCCTCTCTTTAACAGGCAGCAGGATGATACTCAATTCAGTCCCGGAGGCCGCCCGATAGTGGCCAGACCCAAGGTTACGACGAAAATATCAGAGCGGAGTCAGCAAATGTCCGAGTCGAAGCAATCATTAACGAAGGCTTCGCCTTCGGCAAATGCTCCGATGGTGCTGGATGATTATTTGATGGCTCAACCGCCTTCTCCGAGTGCCAACGCGCCGATGGTGATAGAATCTGATCTTGGCACGGAGCCACAAGAAGATACTCCGCCCACCAGACTCGAGACTGTCGGATCATCTCCGCACGGTGCGAACATGACTAAAGCCGGTAACACAGTACCGGCTATAAAATTTGAGCCATCTAGACCGGCATACGAACCTTTCAAATACAACTCCGATATTCAGCCTCCTACTCAGCCGGCAGATCAGTCATATTCGTCTTTGAGGAAGGATGCGACCGATTCAAGTCGGCTCTTGGTCCGTGAACCTGCTGGCAATCCGGAGTCTTCTCCCAACTCTAGGACGAGCACGGCTGATACCCTAAGAGCGCAAGATGGAGGTTTCATTGGCTTGATCAGGGCTCACAGCAAGGCTGTGCGACCAAAGAAGACTGCCGCTGCCAACTTGGCGACGATTTCTCAACTTCGACCTGGCACTCCTAATGCTGCCAAAGCTACAGATCAGGCTCCCGCCTCACGTGAGACTCAGTTGGGCTCTGCGAACAGCGCGCTACGATCACTGTTGCCAACATCAGTTCCCGAACAGTACGAGCTTTCTCGGCACCCAAAAGCGAGGGCACTGAAAGCCAAGATTGGCAGCTTTTCCGATGATTTCCGCTTCATTCGTGAAACTGTGATTGCCTGGGATCGCAAGAATCGCGAAGTGCGTCAGAAGCTTGATGAAGAGCGAAATGCTCGCCAGGCAGAATCGGAAACGCAGATCGATGGCTTATTTAATGACAATGAGATTGGCTACGCTGATATTGGCCACCTAGAGGCAGAGTTCAAGCTTCAAGAGGCGGAGAAGAGGTACAAAGAGGATCAAGCAGAGCTCGAGTCCTTTACGAAAGGTGTGTATGAGCCGGTGACAGAAAGAATCAACAAGGAGCTTTTCGAGCTTGACACTCATTACAACGTGGCCGTGGAACTACTGGACTCAGAAGCCGCTGCTGCCAGCCAATACCTGAGGGATGATCGGGGGAAAGCTGAGATGGGCTTCGTCATGAATTGCACGCTTTCCGCCTTTCAAAAGCTTGAAACCCGCCATCAGAAACTGGCAGAGGCCGACGTCGAACGCGAGCGGCGGCGAAAACGGCTTGAGCTCACGGTGCTGTACACCAACGGCGACACACAGGGTGTGAAGAAAGTGGAACAAGAGTTCGCGGTGGCGGAGAAGATGCAGGTGCTGCATGAAGCGCGTGCTGGAGACACGAGGGCGAACGCACTCATGGACGCTTTTGATCGTGCGACAGTGCGTGGACTGGGTGATAATCAGACCTACATTGACGACCTCCTTGTACGGATCAGACAGGTCAAGGACATGGTTCTGAAGGAGCCGTCCAACATTGCACAAGAAGTCTACGCACCGGACGGGCCGCGAGATAGCTTGTGGCTGGCGCAGACGACGCTCAATTTTGTGCTGACCGACTCACAGAAGCTGCTGGCCCTCTCCAATGTTGCTGACAAGCTTCTCAACGACTCTGACTACTTTGTTTCAGTGGCAGAAGCGCGTGTCTCAAATGCCGACCAAATTACGTACCAAAGATTAGCCGAGGAGAAGGAGAACGAAGATGCTAAGATCGTAAATGACATGAACTCGCGCTTGAGCAGCATTGGCAAGACGCCTGAGGCAGCTATCGCACTGATACGAGAGGTCGTGGACAAGGTTGGCGACGATCCAGAGCATCAAGAGAGGATCAAGAAGGCGCTCGAGGCTGCAAAGCAGAGGAATACAGGCATCGAGTCTGGGTCGTCGGCGTGAATTGGCCGGAAGGCGGGCACGCAATTGTCCTGTTGCAGCAGCCACGGCCTTTTGGCCCATCAATCTATGCAGAGATTTGTTTCAAAATGCCATTGATGCCAGCTGAACGCTCGCAAAAAATCTACTTGGGCTTTTGTCAAATCGGTGGGCGTGAGGTTCTCCGAATCTGCAAGTCTCAGATGCACGCAGCAGTTCACGTGATATCTCGTGCGCCAGTCATTTGGCAATCTTCGGACTAGATACCATTCGAGGGCTTGGCGGGCCTGCCAATGACAATGATGCTGAAGCTTCAGAGCTCAACGGTATGCAAGTCCTTAGAACCGGTCTGGATTGCGGCCATTGTCGTCGATGTACGTACAAGTAGCGAGGCGCTGCAGGGTTGGCAAGCGAAGGCAGCACAATCAAAACTGATTGACCTTGATCTCTCGATTGACTTTTGTGCAAGGCACAGGTGGCTTGCTCTCACAGAAGGAATCGCACAGCACGGCTGAGAGCCGCTAACTTAATGGGCCAAAGAGGGGAAGGCGAGGGCCAAGCCACACCGGGTGCCAAAAGCTCGCTCCTCTTTTGGGCGTTTGTGGCGTGCTAGCCGCAGGATAAGCCACGGTTTGACATGGGCCTGGGAGCCAAAGTTGCTGGGGAAGGACCTTGAAGAGGGAGAGCGGCAAAACGGCGTGGCCGTCTACACGATTCCCCGACCATGTCGACTATCTCGACAGTTCAAGAGATGTGCATGCTTCAGCTGGAGCAGGGGGCCGATAGCAACAGCTAGACAGGCTTCGAGGGCCCCAATATCGGAGTTTTTGGCGGGTGCTAAGACGTGGGGGAGATGAATAAGATGAATGCACGATGGCGATCGCGCGGACGGCGTGTAAGTCTACGGATAGGACTAGGCTAGAGTGCATAGTCCGTTCTAGCGCTGCCCATCCTCAGCCAGGGCCCCTGGTTGTGGGCCTGACAAAAAGGCCTTGGGCGAGGACCAGCAAGCTGAGGGTGGTGTGAGTGGCAGCCAAACGCCTCTCGCTGGTGCGCCCCCCGCTGGCGGTTGATGCTTGGTCTTTGGTGGCTTGAGTTTGGGTTGGCAGAACTCCACCTGCTGCAATACAGTAATGAGGGCTGAAGATCCCGTCGGCACAGTTGGCCAGCATCAAGTCAAGTGCCCTGCCTACGGCCATAGTGTCGTCCGTCCTTTTCGTCGTGTTCCTGTTTCTCTCTCTCCCCTTGGTCATCATTCCTCCGCAGCTCGTGGTGAAGCTTCTTCCCCCTGTCCGGCCTTGTGCACTCCTGTCCTCCTCGCGCTCTTACACAGTCCTTAGTGCTGTGCCAGGGCGACACCACCGAGGCCTCCACCAAGCACGCAGCGGCCCTGCACATGTGACTGACCCCGTCCGCGGCGTTGTGACCAAGTCCTATTGGTAGCGGCTGGCCAGCGTCGTCCCCCCCTGGGCACGCCTAGCGCCTCCGTTTTCCTGGTCGCGCTCGACCTGTTTCCCTCCCGGGCTGACAAGCAGCCCACCACTGCCACTACTGTCACTGCCACGGCCACTGCCACGGCCACATCCTCTCCCGCTTGGAAATCCAAGTCTAACGGGCTGGCTACTTTGGCCCTCCACCTCATCTCCCCCTCTACTGTAATTAGTCGACCCTGAGCTCCTGCGCGCTGTGTGGTTTGCGCTCCTGACAACCGTGCGAGTGGTCCGCCACGCAGCTATTCTCCGACACGTCTCTGGCAGCCTCCACCAGCCTCGCAGGCTGCGCCACTTGTTTATTGCCCTGCACACCCTAGCACTGCAATACTCAGACCACGTTTCCGTCAACGAGCATTCCCGTTGCTCGGTGCGCACAGCGCCATTCACTCGTCTCTTGTCGCCGCTGCCGCCGCTGTTCACTCGTTCATTGTCGCCGTTTGCCTGACGTCGCGCGGCAGCTGCGACCGGAGCATGGTGGCTCCACCGAGTCGCCTCTAACCCACCCACCACCCCTTCTGCATTCCAGAGACCGCGCCTGCCCGCTGCTGAGCGCTGTGTAGTGCCTGCTACCCCTGTTCGCTCGTGGCTTCCTCCATCACACCCGTCCAGCTCACCGCCTCAGCCACACCTTCCTGTCTGGATGTGCTACGAGAAAGGTACGCATAACCCATGTCCCCACATTGCTCCTGCGCTTCTCTCCCCAGCGCCTGCCACATGTGCAGTGCGCTTTCCGGCACCTGCTACACCACCGTGCCCCTGACCAAGACGGCCCTCTTTCCTACCCTGGCTCAGTGTCCCATTGAAGCTGCTGGTCATCTAGACAACACCCTGTATTGAGGCTGAGAATGACATGACTGACGACAGGCCAGCGCATCCTCGTTGCACAGGGAAGGAGCTACGTTGATGGCAGACCCAGGCCTGACTGCGGCAGTCTCGGCCGCCACATCCACACAGTCGTTACCTGAGCCCAGCGTTGACGAGTTGGAAAGACCAGGCAAGAGACAGAAACTTAACCCACCGCTGATGATTGCTGCGGCAGCTGCTGCCGAATCTGCCCAGGCCAAGGCCAAGAAATCCCCTCCGCCGAGCCAAACGAGTGCGCGTCCTGCCAGTCAGTCGACGGGTGCGTTGATGGGCACGCCGCAAAATGAGATGAACAAAGCGGACAATCCTGCTGCATCATCTACAGACCCAGCCACCACTCTCAGTGGGCCCATGGCCACGGTTAGCGAGAGCCTGCACGAAGGCAGCGACGAGGTGGCTGGCGATGGGCAGGCACATACAAGCCCTGTCAGTCTGTCGAGCATCGGCACTCTCGAGAGCGTGGCTGGGCCAACAGTCATGACTACGACGGTGGGAAGCCCGCTGCCGATGGAAGAGACGGTTCCTCAGGCGTCGGTCAATGCGGACAAGGGCTTGTCCACGCCCGAAAATGATACCAAGGCCATGTCGTATCCGGCGCCGTTCTTGACGCCGCAGGTGAACAACGACGCGCGGAGGGGGATGAGCTTGCCTCATTCGGCGACACGCCAGGGTACGAGGTCCCCTTCCAGCAAAAAGCACAGGTGCCCATACTGCGCTACCGAATTTACCCGTCATCATAATTTGAAGAGCCATCTTCTGACACACTCTCAAGAGAAGCCGTACGTCTGCTCTACATGCCAATCAAGATTCAGGAGATTACACGACCTCAAACGACACACTAAGCTCCACACGGGTGAACGGCCACATGTGTGTCCGAAATGCCGTCGCAAGTTTGCGCGAGGTGATGCCCTGGCCAGGCACAATAAGGGGCCAGGTGGCTGTGCCGGCAGGAGAGCAAGTATGAGCAGCTTTGGTGGCGCCGACGGCGGATTTGAGGGCAGCGAGGATATGGATGGCGTCGTGTACGGGGAGCCTGAGTCCTTCGACGAGGAGGAGGGCAACGACAAGAGACCGGGCATTCGACGCCAGCCTCCCTCAGGCGATGATTCACAAGACAGCACTGGCCAAGCCTCACGAATCCCCAGTACCTACCCACCCATACAAGGCCGTCCGCCAGGAGGCATTGCCACTGGCCACTTTCCGCCACGAGGGGGATTTGGCCCGCCACTCGGCCCTGCTTCGCCGGGGGCGGGCACTCTATCCAACTCGTTGGGATATCCTTCGCACACGGGGTCGACCAGCTCCAGATATCTGACCGGCTCCTACGCTCAAAACCCCATTACTGAGAGTCCTAGACCTCTATCTCCAGGCCAGAGTCGCGGGACATCTGGGGCCCTAGACCACCGGAATCGGTCTCCCACCATCACGAGCTACCCGCAAGCTCCGGGCTCGAGCTTTGGCCGGAGCACAGCTTCCAGCTCATCAATGATGCTTTCGGGTACAGCAACACAGCTGCCGCCGCCGCCTGGGTTTTTGCCCAGCCAAACCGGGCCAACGCACCCTCCCACACAGCCAACCGGCCCTCCGACCCGTGTTGGTAGTGGACCCCTGAGCTCAAACAGCAACAGCTTGTCGAGTCATGGACAATCCGGCCACGGTAGTGTTGAAACTTCGAGCCCCATGTTCGCTAAGGACGATCGTATCTGGGCCTACGTCAAGAGTCTGGAGCAGAGGATGAACGGGATGCAAGAGGAAATCAATGGGCTCAGAGCACAGCTCGTTGTAGCTCATGGCCAGAGGCTGGCTTAGGCGCCCAGCAGCTACGTTTCGGGCCACCACTTATGTCCCATGGAAGAAGAGGAGATATGATTCGACAAGATTTGGCCACTTCCTTGGCCCAATGTCGGACATTTATTTATACTGCGGCTTAGATTGTTGGCGTTAGCCACGTGCTGCTAGACGCCGTACTTGTCGCCATCGTCCATGGCCAGAGCGGAGAAGATTGGAAACAGCAGCAGCAGTAGCAGCAGTAGCAGCCACAGCAGCCACGCCGCCGACGATGACGACGATGACGACGCGGATTAGGCCAACGCTACCACCGCCAGCACCATGACACTGAGAACATGGATGTAACGCATATTCGATTCTAGCAACTACTCGCACACGTGCATTTGATACCCCGGGAAGCAAGCATTTCCATCGTTGCATTATTTAGTGTACGGTTCAAGCCTACGATCAGCAGTCGGCCACTCTTGTTCATCAGTTACTAGCCCTAAGATGGAATCCATGATACCAACACACAAAAAGTCGAATACGCCAAAAGACCAAAACAGGGCGAGAGCGGCTGGACAACCGAGATCGGGCGAGCGAGCAAAAGAAGATGAGCAAAAGTGGGGAAGGGAGGAATTGCCAGAGATATTAAAAGCAATCAAGCATGCAGATATGAGGATATTGCCAGGGGAAAGACGATTTTTTATTTTCAAATTGACCGACTTGGTATTTTTTGTTTTGTCTTTTGTATTTTTGTTCTTTGTTTGGCTTTGGCTTTGGTTTTCACCCCTCTTTGTTGATGGAGACTAATGGTTTTGTATGAAACAAGATGGTGGATCAATGGACATGTCAGTGGAAAAGGAGGCATCAATGGATGAAAGTGGATGATGGTTGCATGGGGACGGGAGAACAACACAAGGAAAATCAGGAGAGAGTTGATGATTGGATGATTGGATGATGGATGATTAGATGATGGATGAGGCATAATGGATGAGGGATGATGGATGATGGATGATGGGTGAAGGATGGATGAGGACATGGAATCCTTTTTGCTTCTTTTCTTTGCTTTTCTTTTTTCTTTTGCCTGCTTTCTGTTTTCTGTTCCCTATTTCCTTGTATCTTCCTTCTGGCCAGTGAGATGGGTTTTCCCTTGTTTTCCTGCTTATTGTGTATGGGATTGACCCACACACACACACACGCACGCACACACACATACTCTATGTGCTAAAAACAACTAACTTGAACTCATCCAACTATGATAGATATTATGCTCATGGGGTTTTGAATGAGCGAACGATCGACTAGTTTGGGTCATACTCGTACATAGAGTACTGAAGTGCCCTACCCTGGGTTTTGGGGCTAGTAAAAAGTGGGTAATATAGGTTTAGGTTTTCGAATTGGTCACAAGAAAAAGAAAGGAATGTCAACATTGCTGCTTGCTGATCCATGTAAATCTATAGTATTGGCTGCATCTATCTTCATGCGACCTACTACTAGGATTAATAGTCCGTCCTGCTAGCTAGGTTTAGTCACCTTCTTCCGCTCCCACACCATCAGGTAGCCCTCTCTAGTGAATAGTGTCTCTGCTTCAGCTCTCTCAACAAAGAGATCCTGAATTTCAACCCATTCTGGCAAGCTGGCCACTCCTGTTCCTACCCCTGTTCCTGCCCCAGCATGTGCCTGCGCATAAGCAACGGCTTTATCGCGCAACTGCACCTTCCAGGCAACCTTGTCGCCCTCGCCGCCAACGGCCTTGTTGGCTGCGTCGGCCGCATTGCTGTCCTCGCCGCCCCCGGTGCTTGCGGACATGGTGTCGAGGATGACGTTGGCGACCATTTCGTAGTAGATTGGCTCGCCCGGAGCGTGGATGGCCGGGTTGGGCTCGACAAAGGGCGACATGTCAAGTCCCCGCGGCGATGGGAACGTGACGATGGTCGGGTTGCGCTCGGACACGAATTTGTTCACGCTGAACCGTTTGATGTGGAAGAGTAGGTAGGGGGGCAGCGGGTGGATGAGCCGGTGGCGGACGCGGTGGTTGGATTTCTCGGACGCGACCAGACCCGAGTATTTCTGCAGCAGCGTCGTGAGCGGGATTTGCGGGATGATGTTTTTGTCTTCGATCGCGTCGCGAAAGAGGGGTGTGGGGGGCAGGTCTAGGGTCAGGATCAGGTACGGTGTGACGCTTGTGGTTATGGTGGACGATTCTTCGAAACGAAGCCGGTCTCCCATCGTGTCGGATTTGGCGGTGATGGCCTGGGATTCAAGGCGCAGCTTGCCCTGGAATGATGTTTGGATGATGCTTGACAGCGGCCGCGTTCGTGATCCGCCTAGGCTAAGGTGCAGGTTGTTCAGGAACCACGACATGAACTCGACGGGATCGGCTTGCTCGGTCAGATTGAATTTCTTGGATGACCGCAACGCGATCTCTTGCAGCAGCTCGTGCGGGGACACGTGTGAGCGAAAGGCTTTGGGGTTCCAGATCTTGCGGATCAGCGTGCCGAAGCGGATGGGCAGCTGCAGCGCGTTCTGCTTGAACACGTGCAGCAGGAAGAAATTGCGCAGCGGCGCAACGTGAGACAGTGCTTGGACGACCACATTCAGATAGTCGTTGGCCTTGATGTTATTCATCCCGATGAAGCCCGGTCGGTATCGCTTGTTCAACAGGTCGGTTGATTCGCCCGGCACTCGGTCGAGTTTCTTCACATCCTCCGCAGTGAACTTGGGATCCACAACAAATTTGATGTCGTCCAAACTCTTGTTGAGCACTTCGTAGCCTTCCGGCAGCACATACACCTTCTTGGTCTCCATGTTGATGTAGACATGGTGGTCGATGTCGAGCGCGTGGAAGTAGGCGTGTGATTTGAGACCACGGCCTTGGAAGTATTTGCCGCAGACCAGACACGCGTACACATTGATGTTCGACAGCGTCACAGAGCACAACTTTTCAAAGTCAAAGTCCAGAACGGAGCGGTTGATGGTGTCGAGATAGAGGTCGCTGTAGCCTGCGGTGGGTGCTGTTTGCCGTAGGGGCGCCGCTGAGACCTCATCGTCTTCCGCATCTGATGGCTCCACCTCTTCTTCTACCGACTTTGCGTCATAAGCAATGTCGCAATCATCATCATCATCATTATCATCATCATCATCACCGTCGTCGTCGTCGTCGTCGTCATCCTCTGCGCCATTGTTTGTCACACCGTTGCCATGCCGAAGCCCATTGTGTTTGGTGATTGATGCTGCTTGCTGTTCGTCCACTGCCTCTTCCATTCGTGCTCGTTTACTGGGAAATGCAACTCCAGTCGTGTCCAGTTCAGGCGGCTCTTCTGATTTACGCTTTGCCATCCTGGTCCGGTGCCTCGGCGCTGGCCAGTCAGTATTGAACTGGGGATAATTGACGTCTGTCCACCTGCTGACTTGGCGCAATTTTATAGGGTTAATTACCCTAGTTCACGCACTGGGCAAAGTGCTCTCCATTTCTCCACTCCGCTCACCCGATGCTCTACTGATGTTTCTGAGCTTATCTGTACTGTAATTTTCTGAGTGCCATCTTCTCTAAGGGGCCCAGACTTAACCAGAGAGAGGTATACAAAAACAGTAAGTTACCAGAGTCAAATCGAACAGACCCGCCGCAACCTTAGATTTGTTTCCTTCTGACTAGCCACGGTCGTGTGTCAGCTACCGGTTCTCTAAAGCTTTGCTGATGATTCAAGGAGGCACAATACTAGACCAACAGTTGCCAGTGTATGACAGATTAAGATCCAGTGCCAACTCTGTTGATCAGATCCTTGCCCAAACATTGGTATTCTAGGGCCTTTGACCAATTTTGTCCTATTGGATTGGCAACAGGAGCATTCAACTTTGTACGCTTCGCCTTCCATAACCCTATATTGATTGCCATTCAACCCAACAGATTATGTCTACACTAACAACACATCCTCACACACACGTCTTGTCATCTACTCCATGGGCTTAGGCCCGGAAATTATCGTATTGGTATGGAGTGCCACCGGCCGTTAAAATTGCGTCTGTTTTCCGTCAAGGGGTGAGTAACAAGCCTTCGACAGCATCAATAGTAGTAGATGAGAAGCGGCCCCACCCAAACCATCGCCGGCCAATCCACCTTGCACCAGCTGCCAGTCCTGCACTGATCGTTGCCGCCATGATGCTCTGAACACCAAGGCTCCAAAACACCCTCGAAAAAAACCTGAGGTTGCCTCTAATTCCCATTTCTCTAGCCGCCGCCCAAGGGCTAACCGGCCATACATCGCGCAGTATGCCTGCCCCACTGCCGGCAGGAACGGCCAGTGCAAACCCTCTTACTAGCAGGCGGGCGAGGTAGATGTCCAAAGGCAGCATCAAAGTAGAGGTAATGATACTGCTTGTGAACATCGAGAACACCTCCGTGCTCATGAGTGAGAGATGTGTGACTCGGTATGTCTGCAGGCCCACTGAGTTGATCTCTGTCAAGTTCAGTAGAGATGATCGGAGCTCCACAGCGATATCGCTAATCTCTTCATCCAGTTCAGTAGGTCGCCTCCTCACACGCACACCTTGTGGTAGTCTTGCAGTCGGGGGCGAAATATCCCGAGTAATATCTGCTATCGCAGCTCGCTCTATTGACTCGAGCAAAGTTGTCATCGGTAGCCCCGATGTTGACTCGTGTAACACGTCTTCTGTTGTCACCGCGGCAAGTTCTGACACTACCTCGGGCGAAAGTCTCGGGTCCGGCGCATCATATAAAACAGTGATCTCTTCAGCCGTCTCTTCAACCGTCTCTTCAACCGTCTCTTCAACCGTCTCTTCAACCGTCTCTTCAACTGTCTCTCCAGCTGTCTCTTCAGCTCGGTCCAAATTCTCGACTGGAGCCGGAGCCGTAGCACCGGGCTCCTCAGTACTATCTAGGCCTTCTTCAACAACGTAGGAGGTTGTGCTCCGAACTGGCCCCGCTACCTCGCCCATCCCTTCGATCACCGACAGTGTCTCAGGAGTCGGTGTCAACGCGTCATAATCTGGCAGGATGAGGCTGGAGGTCCACTTCTCAATGTCGATGCCGAGCTCGATCAAGTCTAGGCCAACTCTGTCAAAAGCCTGCAATGAAGCTTCCTCACGGATCTGCTGATCATCCACTCCCAGTATATGGTGGTGCAGTCGTCTCAGGTGCACGTAGCGCCGACTGCATACCATACGCAGCCTGGTTAATAGGCTTTCATCAAGTTCTATTCCTCTGAGCTGATCAAACTCTATGAATTGCCCCAGTAGTCCGAAGAAGCCCGGGAAGGCAGATTGAAGGGCCGCTAGCACTGTCTGTGGCCCTTTATACTGACGTCGGAAGCTGTAGAGAAGCTCGTTGTTGGAAACTTGCGAATACATAGGATCGATCCCCAGGCGGACACCAATGAGTCGATCTCTGCCGAACGGAGGCTCCTCATTCGCAAAGTACCTCGTGATTGCTTCTCTTGACCATGGATCGGGTTCATTTGGCTGAGGTAAACAGTTTGACAGGACAGCATGAAATCCCGATGACAACGACTCCCTGATAAGATCACTGATGTATGCCAAAACAAAAGGATTGTTGTGTAGAGCAGTCAGGACCCCCATGGCATCGCCTGCCACTATTCGCCCAATCACGTTCGAGATCTGTAAAGGCGACTCCACCATCCAAGGTATGAAAGATCGCCAACTTGGGAGAGCCGATAAAGGAATGAGATGCATGGATTGCAAGATGGCGAAAGCACGAAGCGGCCACTCAAACGAGAAGAAAATCAAGTCAACCCTGTTCAAGTAAGTCAATGAAGGGCAGAACGGCGAAGAAACCCACAGATGCCGGTGAGCCAGAACGGGTAATGTCATTTCATGATTCTCGTAACGGGTCCGCGTAGCTTGAAGGAGTCGCCGAAAGGGCCGGCTTGCATAGAGCGACCAGTGTCTGAGGAGATTCAGGGTTCCTGCACACAGCACCCATGGCAAGCCTGAGAATAGAAATGGCAGCAACCCATACGTTCTTCTCTCAATTGCAAGTGTTGCAAGCACCGGAGGCTTGAGGTGTGATTTGAAAACCTGTATCTCCGTAAGCACTCCCAAATCCAGGGTCTTGACCATTATAGCAGACTCACAAACACTCGGCTCCTCCATGACTCCAACCACCAGTCAGAAATCTGACAAAAGAGTCCTGTAAAATATCCCAGATTGGCTCCCACATCGCATTCGGTATAGAGCAGCTTTAGCTTGTCTGCATCGTCCAAGCCTTCGAACGGGCTCGCAGCAGGGCCATCGCCCCTCTTCCGGACGACACCAGCCACTCGGAGGACTTCATTTTGAGCCCGAATGAGTCGACGGTTGGCCCGCTCCGTCTCTCCATTTGTAGGTCGCCCTTTGTAGTCAAACGCTTGGACGTAGCCGCTAGCTGTATTGTCTTGTGAGTGCGGCCCGACAATCACATTGCCTTGTTCATCTCGCAGAAGATCGCCATACGGGGAGCGACCGAGTGCGAGGCGAGTCAAGTAGGCTTGGCGGCCCATGTCGATCTGGATTTAAGGCAGTCCCGGATCATATAAACCATATCGATGCCTGATATCGTGCTTCCAATCCCTGAAGGAACTGGTCAGCTGTGGGGAGATTCTTCATTTATCGATTCACGCCCCGATGATGGATCTCTTGACTGCTTCAGACTGAAGAACGAGAGAGACAAAGCATGGGATGGCAGAAAGATTAAGTTAGCGCTAGGTGCCGCCGGCAAAAAGTTAAATTTGCACAAGGCAGCTCGACGCCTTCATATGACTAAATTTTGTTCATGTTCAAGTGCCTGATCCCATTACCAATTTCAGGGAGGGCAGCATGACACTAATTAGTTGGTGAGTGGCCATTTCAATACCTTCCGACTGCATGATCCCAAACCGCCGACATGGCAATCAAGACCAATATCAGAACCCTCACGACTTATGAACCTGCCCGGAGCATCGAACCAATATACACTGGCGGCGATGTGTCTGCCAATAGAACAGGCTCACTGCTCGCAACCTGCGTGGATGAAGATGTTTTAATAATCGAGACAAGCACTGGCAAACCTCTGTGTCGCATTGAGGGAGATGGGGAGGCCACGACTAACCTGTGCCTATCGCCAGATGCGTTGCATCTTGTCGTCTGTTCACGGTCTTTGGCTATGCGGATCTACGCAATCAACCCTTCCAAGAATCAAACTGCGTCCGTGGAACTACTACGGACACTGAAGCCTCACACGACTCCTGTGGTATCCTCAGCCATTGATCCTTCTGGTAGCCTAGTCGCGACAGGTGGAGCAGATGGATCGGTCAAGGTCTGGGACCTCAGAGGCGGTTTTACCACTCATTCATTTCACCCCCATGGCGGCGTTGTGTCGGCTATAGCTTTCTCGCGACATGATGCATTGCCAACAAACAATGACCAAGAAGCCTCCGGAGGGCGACCTCGCAAGCGAACCCGCGAGGCATCTCCCATCTTGCTTGCTTCCGGCGCTGAGGACGGCAAGATACGCATACATGATCTCAATAACCGCAAAGTGATCGCCACGCTTGATTCCCATGTCAGCGTCGTCCGGGGCCTGGAATTCTCGAGCGATGGACAGAGATTATTGTCCAATAGCCGAGACCGGACTATGATCCTTTGGGATACAAATTCCTGGAAGCCCAAAAGGGTGATACTTGCGCTGGAGGTGCTCGAAGCAGCTGGCTTTTGTCGTGATCACAACCTAGTGTATGCTGCGGGCGAGCGAGGAGTGCCCCGCGTATGGTCAGTCACCTCGGGACAGGAACTTACAGCAAAAGCGAGTGCAAATCTGGAAACCGATGCCATTGTCAGTGTTGTCAATTGCGCTCTGGAGTCAGTTCTCATCACCATACACCAAGACCAATCTTTGCGATTCTACTCTTACTCGACCCTTGATCCGTTAACGGCTACACCCTCCGGCGAAGTCCTGAATCTTCTAAGACGAATCACTGGCTCGCTAGATGAAGTCATCGACATGGCTTGTGTCGGAGTCGATCGCTCACTCCTTGCCCTTGCTACCAACACTGAGAGCGTCAAGCTTGTCTCAGTCAACAATCAACCAGTCAACAAAGCGAAAGGATCCACAGAGTCTGCAATTGACTCGTTTGGTGGCGATGTTGCGCTTCTAGAAGGCCATACAGACATAATCATCTGTCTCAATGTCGACTGGTCTGGGAATTGGCTGGCAACAGGCGCCAAAGACAACACTGCCAGACTCTGGCGCCTTGATGCATCCTCACAATCATTCGAATGCATTGCAGTATTTGAAGGTCATGCCGAGTCTCTTGGAGCCGTGGCTTTGCCTCAGGCGCCGCCAGGTGGGATACTAGCTCCCAAAGATGCTTTGCTAAAGCCGCCCCAGTACCTGCTCACAGGCTCCCAAGACAAGACATTAAAGAAGTGGGACACCAGCAAAATCACTATATCTCCAGGCCAACGTGTGCAGAGTGGCTTTCGAGCTACGTTCACTCGTGTGGCTCACGAGAAGGCCATTAACGCTTTAGACGTGTCCGAGAGCTCTCCCATCTTCGCATCGGCATCCCAGGATAAGACGATCAAGATATGGTCGCTTGAAGATGGCTCCGTGACTGGCATCCTACGAGGTCACAAACGAGGCGTGTGGTCTGTCAAGTTCTCTCCTGCTGGTGCAATGCCTTTAAATCTAGCAGAAGGCGGCACGTCGTCTTCTCGAGGCTTATTGGTTAGTGGGTCCGGCGATCGGACAGTCAAGGTGTGGTCACTGTCGACGTACACTTGCCTGCTGACATTCGAGGGCCACAGTAATTCAGTACTCAAGGTCATTTGGATTCCCCCGCCATCATCGACGACAACAACAACAGCGACAGAGTCAGAAGAACTCGATAATGTGGCATCGGCTCGAAATGGATGGAAGAAAAGGCCGGTAATTGCATCAGCCTCATCAGACACCCTAGTCAAGCTGTGGACGCCGTACGCGTCGCCTGACTCAGACCACCTGCTCACAACGCTCGACAACCACACCGACCGTGTCTGGGCACTAGTAACCCCACAAATTCCCTCCGGAGCTACGCCTTCAGCCTGCCCGTACCCGCTTATCTCAGGTGCGGCCGACGCGACAATCACCTTCTGGCAAGACACCAGCAAACAGACAGCGACGGAAGCGAGCCAACGAGCCAGCGAACGAATTGAGCAGGACCAACTTTTACAGAATCACATCCACGCCAAGAACTTCCGCGAGGTGATCACGCTGTCCCTAGCGCTGAACCACCCGGGCCGGCTGCTGAGAGTATTCCAAGAAGTCATTGCGCTGCCGGACAACGCGCGCGACAGCGACAGCATCACAGGTGCCCGCGAAGTCGACGACGTACTGGCCTCACTCGCGCCCCAGCAAGTGTACAGCCTGCTAGAGCGTGTGCGGGATTGGAATACCAACACGCGAACCGCCGCGGTCGCGCAGCGCGTGCTCAGCTGCCTGCTCAGGAGTTATCCAAGCAGCTTCTTTGCGGAGTTGGCGGCGCAACAGCAATTCGCCAAGAACACTACTACCAGCAGCGGAAACAACCCACGGCGCGTAAGGGACCTGCTCCGCGCGCTTGAGGTGTACACCGATCGCCACTATAAGCGGGTCGAGGAGCTGGTGGACGAGAGTTACTTGCTCGAGTACACACTGCGGGAGATGGACGAGGTGCAGTAAAAGATTTAGCGGATTGTGTTGATAGATAAATAAAAGTGCATCATGGTTTGAAGATACCAGAACAGCAATAAGAATAGTTCCGATGAAGCAGACAAAATAGACTTTCTGATCACGTGAATCTGCGTTTTCAGATTCACGTGATGATGCATCGAACGGTTGTCAATTGCGCAAATGTCAATTGCACCACCATCGATTACAACACCACTGCAATAATCAGCAGTACCCGATGCACCTCTGATCTCCCATTAGCTGACCACTCATTAACTCTTGTCTGCAACTGTTGTACAAGCAAAAACCAACGAACCCGGCAAAAACCAGCTGTACATGCACTGGCAAAAATACTCTCCTGATCACATGACAATATTGATGCCAAGACTCTAGTATACACGTGATTAGCTTACATAAATCTTGGCATACTTTGATCCGGCACGTGACTTGGTCATTTGAATCTTGGCATGTCAGTATAATCAGGAGGTCATCCTAGCAGTGCACATACAGTCCGGTTTTACTGGTTATTGCAGGGATAAGGGCTGCAGATAAGAGTTAATGAGTGGTCAGCTAATGGGAGATCAGAGGTGCGTCGGGTACTGCTGATTATTGCAGTGGTGTTGTAATCGATGGTGGTGCAATTGACATTTGCACAATTGACAGTTGACCAATTGACAATCGACAGTAGTGCGGCCACTTTTCATACTATTCGGCCTAGAACTGCTTCAAGCACCGTATCCCCAGCTCGCTATCATTAATCTCTGCTCGCGCTAGCTCCCAGATCTCCTCCATTTACGAGACTCCTATGCAGCTGCCTCAAAGCAGGATTTACGCATATTATACGCCCTTAATTCAGCTATCTTAACCCTTCTCCTCGCCTTGATCAACTCATCCTCCTCCCTCTGCTGTCACCTCGGTATATATGCGCACCGCGTACCTCGTATGCTTGTGCGATATCGGCATGTAGCGCTGGGCCGAGTAGGTATGATCATCGTCGCACTATAGACGACCATTGTCTCACGACCAGAGACGGTCGATCTACTATATGCGATCATCGTTGATCGGCAGCGTCACGTGCTGAGAGATCTTGGCATGTACTATGGTACGTTCAACAGGGGTTGTCACTACTGTAATTGTCACTCAGCTCACCCTAAACTCAATTTGGCAGTCTCGGTCTTATTTCTGATGTCGCAAGAATGCCTTAGATACATATACGGCGCTCTGCGCCCTTCTTCTTCGATACAAAGCAATATATTCAATTCTGCACTCATCAGGTAGAGGATCATCAATCGTGGTTCCCTCCTGCGCAAGCAGGTGGGGCAGAGTCCCGTGCTATGTTGCTCACCTCCGTACGACTCACCCCTCAACAGTCACGAGCCCGGTAGACGCTAACCAGCCGATCAATCAATCGATCAGCTAACTGCTGCATCTAATTAACAATGGCGTCGTCAAACGGCGATGCAGCAACTGTGAACCTCAAATCCTCTAAGGACTGGGCACGTTGGCTGGCGCCCATCAAGACCAGAGCTGTTAATACCGATCTATGGCAGGATATTGATCCCTCTGTCGAACAGCCTCCAATCTTCTCAGAGCCTATCACACCTCTCCCAGCGACATCCGACACTGGCGATAATTCGGCATACGCCACTATTGCGTCCCTGACAGCTGCGTAATTTCAACGATACATGTCATGAATGACACACATATATTGGAACGGCTGAATCTTGCTGTGATTGCAAGACTCCCCATCTTTTTAGAGGGATGCGGGGCCCCTCGGCCTACTGGCGTTCCAGACATAACAATATACTACAGATGCCCAGATATGGCAGGAAGAGATCAAGATCTACTGGAAGAAGGAGGTGATGACAGAATTAGAAGATCATATCATTTGGACAACTTGTATCCACTGGTAGACCATCAAGAGCACTACAGGAGTCCATGATCGCCTTGTAAAGCTGAAAGAGAGAGTTGCACTATCTACCTATGCCCGAGAGCAGGAGATCATTCAGAGATCCAAATATATCCGGACATCTGCTAACGCGACTTGTACAGAGAAATAGCTGACCTAATGGGAGGCTGCCCTGCAAGATGCAACAGAACTCAAGATCCCGGATATCCAGGGAATCAGGTCAATACGGCACTTCCTACAAGCTTTCGCCAAAACCAACTATTAGAGACCTTCGGGAATGGAAAGCAAATAGAGGATGAAGAGGGAGCTATCTCAAAGTCCGAAATCTCCGTCTACTGACGTACAAGACTCAATGCTTGAAGAGCGTTTGAGTAAGTAGAGTCCCCTGACTCCTTATACGAGCCTGTAACTCCTACTCGGCTAGTTTCTAACTATCCGAGTACCGAAAACCTAAGACCTAAATTATCCGAACCAAATCCTCCGGTTTAGCAGTGTCGCTGTTCGGTCGGTTTAGTGTCGCACGCCATTGATCGGTGGGCTTGTCATCTGTGACATGCCGTCGGTCGGCGAGTTTGCCATTCATGACATCAACCCTCTATTCTCCCAGACATGACTCAATTCCATCGAAACAGGCTGTCATAGAACCAGAAGTCGAGCTCGAAGAGGAGATCCCAAATGGATATCAAATTATCTGGATATTTTGCAATCAACAGCGCCAACCACAAGAATCAACCAAAAGCTCATTTTCTGCATCAAATACTGCAGCAACCCTCTAAGGAGAACCTGCTCCACCGGGACCGCTATGCACTGTCGAACAAATGTCCAATACAACAATAACACTCTACAGAGGACTGTTTTGTCTTTAACAAGAGCAAACGCCCAGAGGAATAGAAATAGACAAGACAGGCAGCGGTGAAGGTAAATGTGCTAGACAGAGACCCAAATATGAGTGAGAAATACACTGATATCTTGAAAGAGGCTCCACAATTCCTCAAAACGACCCACAGAGTCGCAGCAATTGTCAGACCAAGTTCCACAGGCCCTTGGGGATCGCCCAAAAAGACTGAGAGTACTCTCAATTCTCAGGGCACTTCTGAAACTTGTAATATTTATGCTGTCACGTGGCACACCGGACAACAATCCAGCTCTCAATCAAGCCCTCAACCAGAGGCACAAGCTCACGAGGTTGCTGGTTCTGCATTTGCTCAATTAGTCAGCCTTGTGAGTACAATATACTCTCTGAGGGACAGCTTTATCCTGGATTCTGGATCGCCTAATCATATCTGTAATACACGAGATTAATTCCAAGGCTTCCAACCAAGCGAAAACCCGAGCCAATCCTGACTGGAGATAGCATCAGCTATATCACAGGATACGGACAAGTTCTCATACAAATTGTAACACCAAATGGCCAAGCTCTGTTCCCATTGAATGACGTTGCGTATATACCTGGCTTCTATACAATTGTTGTTGCTCATAAGCAACTCCGGAATACAGGATATGGCTAGAACAACGTCACAAACCAAATCCTCAAAAGGGAATATTGTGATCTGCTGCTTAGAGGAGCAAGACAATATGTCATCGAATACAATACCCCGAAAGCTATTTTCTCATTATCAACCTAACAACCCCCAAGGGCCACAGACGCTGAAAGATGGCACCTACACTGCGGCCATATCGGCCGAGAAGCTCTTGAAAACCGATGTCTAACCGGTGGGACGAAAATAGAAAGAGGAACAATCTCTTGTTTAGGTTTAATGTGAGCCTTGGTGTTTGTCTCCCCGTTTTCATCGACAATCTCCTCTACAGACAGATGGACAATAAGATCTGATCTCACTCGTACCTGAGCGCAATATGGCGCACCAAATGGTATAGAATCCATCATGACCTATGGTGTACAAATCAAGGGTAGGCTTACGCTCAATTGCGAAGCTTGTATCCAAGCAACTGCTAAGCAGAAAATCTGCTATACGAGTTATATCAAGACTATTATGGAGAATGCACTATGATCTGTTCTAACTCCCTCAATTGACAATGGGGGATAAACAAGCAGTGGTTATTCAAGATGAATACTCAGGTCAAATCTGGACATATATACTCCCCAACAAATCACAGGAGGAGATTGTCTCTACTATCCAAAACTTGTACAAATGGCTAAACAGCAATAAAATCTCGAGATCTGCGTCATACAGCGTAATAATGAGCAAGAAAAGCAACATCGCTGCCGACTCCAGACACTGTAGCTAGATAGTGGCTGATGCCAGTAGGTAATCCTTCAAATCACAGTGAAGTCGGCGACGGTCGTCGCTGACGCGCGCCATGCCCGCTGCGCCTGCGAGCCTCCTGCGGAATGCAGGAGGCTCGGGGGTACAACAGCGAAATGGCTACCGACACCATGATGGACGATCTGGAAGCTGCCTCTACAACTAGCTCACTGGGAGAGCTTGTTGCCGGAGTACAGACAGTCTTTGAAGAGCTCATTTCGGGCTCTGACACCACCCTAGCAGGTGACTACATTGTCAAGCGGGGCAGGATGCCGGATGCCCTTCAAGCCCTGACCGACCAGTTTGATGAAGTTCTTGTATTAAACGGTGATAAGAATCCTCCCTCAGAACGCTCCGACTCAGCACTCCAACAGATCCTTGATCGCCTTAGCGCAATCGAGAAGCAGGTACAACACTACCAAAGTACAACACGGCCCGGCCTCCAAAGGACTACAAGAAAGACAAGGAACCACAGGAGACAGGAGATGGCCAGGGATCTCAAGGATATCCCTGGGATAGTAGGGGTTCGGTCCCTATGGGTGGGAATATCCGGGTGGTCATGAAAGACATAAAGGTAAAGGGGCATATGCTGTACATGGGACGCAGCGGGGATGTGAGGGTGCTCCGCCAGGATTTCCCGGTCGAGGTGTCAGGGGTACCTCTCTCGCGGTTACCCATGGCCCAGAGGCAGATTGCAAAAAACATACCCCTAATCCAAAAGATTATAAAGGACAATAAACATATCCAGAGGAATCTCATTACTTGGATTGCTTGGATCCATGGTCCTCGCTCACAGGTACCAGGAAAGATATGGTTGTGTCTCCTTGTCTACTTTGCGAACAAGGATGTTAGTTAGGGGTCGCTCCCCTAGGAGGTCTTGGCAGTCGCCAGCGACCTTCCCCTTTTTCGAAGATCTCCTGGAAAACAGCTTGGAAATTAGCACAACCGAAGAAGAGGTTGGAAGAGAGACTAGAGGAGGCTAGAGGGGGAGATAGAGGAGAGGCCTACAAGGGTACTTGTAGTGCGGCCTCTCCCTGCTCAGAGGTTGCTTCTTCAACGAAACCTTCGTGTACTCCTATCACGCGGCCTTACAAGAAGTGATTAAGACAGACTCACAAGATAGAACCTCGAACCTCCCAAGCGAACAAGGAAAGGCAAAGAAATGATGATGGGTTCATTACCACCTATTATATCCCCTCTGTGCTCTTCCGTGCTTAAAAATACGATAGCATATAGCATACGACACAAAGCAATGGAATACGGTGTCAATGATTTCTCTCTTTTACCATGTCATTTCCAAATCTTTTTGCAAAAGAACACAAACCAGATTTAAGAAACGATTTTAATACCCGGAATTGTGTTTTGAAACTACGAAAAAGGTGCATGTAGCTCCCTAAGCATAGTGGATCTGTATATGGGCATGCGTGTGACGTCTGTGGTTATCTAGCATGAGTATTCGCTCCTGGCCTAGGAAAGACTTCGGTGGTGGGCATATTATTGACATCGAGGCCAAAAAGAGTGCCCTGGTTGGTATGCTGCCAGCCCAGACCGGTCTGCTGGTTGACAAAGGCGGATTGTCGGAATGGGTTTGTAGAGCCGGTGGGATTGGCGACGAGTGGCAGGGCGGGGGGTGGAGAGCGGGCCTTGGCAAATGGGTTGGTCCCTGTGCGTTGAGGCTGGAGCGGTGTGATAGAGCCGGGGGTAGAGTGGGGCTGTGGCGGGGTGAATGGGGATGATAAGGTGGAAGGAGCGGTGTTGAAGAAGGAAGGGGCAGCCTGGGGCTGGCTGAGTGGATTTTGGGGCACGGGAGCGATGCCGTTCAGGCCGTCGGATTTGGCAAAGGGATTGGTGGATTGGCGGGTGGGCTGGGCGGAGATGACGGGTTGGGAGGCAGCAGTTTGCATGACAGATTGGCGGAAGGGGTTGGTTGAAGTGTGTTGGGGTGGTATGGGAGACTGTACGGGTGATTGAAATTGTTGTGGCTGCTGAGGGGGGAAATTGGCGACGCCGTTTTGAGGTATGGCCGATAAAGGCGAGGAGAATTGGAAAGACTGCGTTTGCTGAGCTTGTTGTGGTGCGTAGCTAGCGAAGGCTGCCCCTGTAAAATCCGTCTGGACGGGTGCTAGTTGCGGCTGCGACTGTGGCTGTGGCTGTGGCTGTGGCTGGGGCTGCTGTTGCGGTAGCTGCTGTTGGGCCATCTGCTGCTGAACAAAGGGATTGAAGCCGGTCTGCTGCGGAAGGTGATATGCCTGAGGGAATTGCTGAGTCTGTGCGAAGGCAGGAGCGAATTGCGGCTGTTGCTGCTGCTGGCCCAGGATGGTCTGGTTCTGCTCTATGGACTCAAAGAAGTCTATCAGGTCAGGCGCTGGACCTTTGGGTGGTCCAGAGGCAGGCTTTGAGGCCTGGGATGAATGTGTGTCGGCGTTGGCGGTATTCTGCTGGGCTGAGGACGTGGTCCTGGCAGCGGCAGAAACAGGCTTGCCGCTGCGCTTGGCCTCTTGCTGGGCAAGGTACTGACGGCGGTTGATCTCAAAATCGCGATCATTGAGATAGTCCTCGAGCGATGCGGTCAATGTAGTTGGAGCATGCTTGAGCTTGGGCACTTGTAGGCGAGTTGATGACTCGTACTGCCTTGCTAAGCTGAGATACTGTACGACCTGTTCGGTAAGTTTACCGAATGACTTGTAGATGTTCAGGGCCCGCTCGGCGTCAGGCCTGGACATTTCAAAGTAGTGCTCGAGGACGTTGATGGTGCCCTCGTTCATGACCTTGAAGAGCTCGAGCAAGTCCATAGTCAGCAGACGGAAGGCCGTCAGCGTGATCTCATTGTCGGGGTCATGGCTGCCGAGAAACTGCAGTGGTCAGCGTCAGTTGTCAGTTCAGGGAGGGCAGGGAGCACACATCGCATCGAACTAGTGCGCGCACCTGCTCCTGTACGCTCTCGGTCTGGCGCAGCAGGCCGCGCTCGACCGACAGGGCCTTCATCTTGCCGATGCCCGACTGGACGAAATCGGTCCGGCAGTCGTGGTAAGCCTTGACTCGCTCCAGTAGATACTCCGAGTAGCGTCTGATGTTGATGCCCTGGGTTTGCATCTCGGTGAAGGTGCTGATGGCTAGGCGCTTTGGCGAGTCGGCCAGGTAGCGTAGGGTCGCCTCGGGACGGCCCTCACGGATCATCAGGTGGACGATGATAAGCGATTTGAAGACAATGGTCCATGTCGAGTCGCGCAGGCGCAGCTGCAGCGTGCGGAAGACCTCGGCCACGCCTGACTCGCCGCCATTGGTGGCTGACAGAATGGGTTCGACGTACTTGGACTTGGGCGCTGCCAACTGCTCATGTCATCGTCAGCCTCGCCAGCACGGCTGTGGGTGTCGGCGTCTGCTGCTGACCTTAATCTTGGTGCCGCCTTTGACAATCTTCTCCATCGCGGCAGGGCGTCTGGCGGCCGCGTGTCAAGCTGTGGGTTAATGTTTGCAAGTAGAGTAAAGCGTCGGATAGACGGCAGCGGCAGCGGCAACGGCAGCGGCAGCGGCAGCGGCAACGGCAGCGGCAGCAGCAACAGCAACAGCAACGGCAAGCGGCGGAAACCAGCTCAACTGTCAGTGGGAATAGGAGCACATGCTGGAGATGCCGTGAATTGTGAATCGGTCGTGGCGGCTCAGCCACTGCCACGCGCAGTGGTCGTGGTCGTGGTCGTGGTAGCTGTGGTGGTCAGTACCAGGGCTGTTCGGGGGGCGGAAATTGCGCTGGGCGCTGCACGGGCGCTGCTGGAGGCCAAATCGGCTGCGCTATATTGGCGCAGGCGCACTCGCACACGCACTCGCTGCATCAAAGAGCTACGGACCACACGATACATATGTCGCTCGAGCGACGACATCATCGGATCCCATCCAATCACTGTGCGTTGTCCAATAGCTACCTGGCACAGTGGACCTGGACGGGACTTAGTAATATTATTATTACTCGCAGAAGGCATCAATCACATAGAATACATAGAATATGAGCTCTGGCTGACAGACAACAGGCCCTGCAACTAGTTACAGCTAACAAACAAAACAATGGTAAGTTGTTAAGTATTTCATGCATTTCCCACCACTTATGATTCATCGCTCCGCCCAAGTCGAACATTTTTCTTGTTGGTAACAATCAGTGCATCAAACCATTAAGCAGCACAGTAGTACAGCAGCTCACCAGCTCACCAGAACACCAGAACACCAGTACGCAGCCTCATGTGATGCTCGTAGTCTCTCAAGAATCCGAAGCGAGTGTGGCCCCGACAAACACAGTGTTTCAATCAATTTCTGTCAGCAATACCCAGCACAGCAGCATCCAGCTCTACACCCCCATGCACTTGCTAGCCTAGCTCCCACACCTCAGTCCATCATAAACTCACCTCGCAACATTCGCTCGCCAAGCTGATCAGGCTTCTTCATCCGCAAAGGCTGGCCTTCGGCCGGCTTGGGCATCTCCTTTGGTGGGCCTGCAAACGACGCTGACGTCGGTCGTAGCTTGTTGGCATTGGCCGCAAACGGATTGCCGGAAGAGAAGGACGGTGATCGCTTTGTCCGATCCCTCAATGCCTCCGACCAGTTGAAGCCTTCACCTGCACAGACACGTCAGCGTTAAGTCTTGGCACGAACGTCACTAGCACCGGTAGGTCATTCTGACACGACAGAGGAGCAAATGGAGGCCAGCCTCGACTCTTACCTCCAGTCTTGGCCGTGCCAGAAGAGACGAGCCGCACAGCAGCAGGCCCTTCACTTGCATGCTCCTGCTCGTCCAACTTGAAGAGAGAGGTGGAGGGGCGCCTACCAGCACCAGCATTAGCACTTCCCGGGCTTCCGGACTTAACATCTCGCAATGCTTGAGCACCAAAACTCAGACGTCGAGCAAACGGCGTCACTGGTGACGACCCTGCTGCCTTCGTGATCTCATCCACTTCCACCACGGCCGACTCATCACTGAAGCTGTTTTTAAACTCTGGCGAGCTTGACGCAGTTGATGTCGCTACACTGGCTCGCCGCTGTCGGGCAAACGCTGTGTATGGATTTGTTTGGCCTAGAGCACCCACACCGCCACCCAGACCGCCGGGCGCCGTTATCGACCCACCACGGCTGTGGGGGAGACCGGGGGAGCCGGCCACGCTGCTAGCAGGAGGAGATGAAGACACGGTAGATGACGTGTTGCCTCGACCACCGAAGAAGTCGGCGAAGGAGGAACGCCGCTGGCGTGTGGGAGAGGGCGGTTGCTCCGACATGGCAGGTACAAGTAGACAAGGGGAAGGGCAAGACAATGTCAATTGTGTGTAGAAGTACACTGAAGAGTTTATTTGAGAATGGGCTTTTGTTGTTCGTCGATTGCACTTGAGGTCGCCGTTGACTTGGGGCAAATCTAGGACACCTCGGTTACGTCATATTTGGGTGACGTCGAGGTCACCTGACACACCAACGCCCTTCGGTGTTGGCTTGTAATCGTTCGAGACAGACTAACAGGGGGTAATTCACTCAGTCAAACGGCTTCTTAGGAAAGGGACAAAGAGATAGGAGAGCTGGAAGGAGAGAAGAGCGAGCCCAGGTACAGGTCTCTGATCAGTTAATCACCTAGCGGCGCGCACGGGCCATTGCGCCAAGGCTCTCCACGTCGATCGGCACCCCAGTTTGTGGGGTAAGCAAACGCTCCAGAAGCCACAACATGCTTCTGGGGCACTATTCTAGAGAGCTCCCGCGGTCTGCCTTTCCCTTTCCTGCCTTCGCGCAAACTCTCGCGTACTCTCTTGTTCACCCCGCACCTTGGTCTTTCAAATCCCAGGTGTCAATGCTGCCAGGTGTGTGGCCAAGGCAATTCCACCCCTACACGGAATCTGCGGATGTGCGAAGCACTCCACCGTCAGCTGACGGCCAGCCGCCAGTTTCGAGAATAAAGTTCGTGACAGCATCGCGGATCCGGAACGCACGCTGTCTGTACCTCTTTCCATTGTTCCGTCTCTGCCAGGAATGGACAACTGACACGTGCCTCCCCGGTTTCAGACCTTGCTTATCATGCACGAGCTAGGACCAGAAGCCAGGGTACTCTTTAGATCTTCCGGCTGTTTGCCGCCTTGCTAACCGGACAATTGCACTGTTGAAAAGCCTTGACAGTTCTTGTGTCCAACACAAGTGCTTCGATGCCTCAATGAGCGAGACATGCCAGTTACTTCTTCATCATAGCAGTCTTTGACAATTCCCATCATCCTCCAGTTCTGCTTGTTATGTGTCCTTCAGTCTTGTCAATATCCCAATACGGATCGCTTTCCTCAATGCCGTAGTCTATGGCCACGGCCACCTTTGTTCATTTTGAGCCCCATTCTGCTTGCAGCAAGCGCAGAAGGAAACAGCAGAACGAAGTCCTGGACTATGTCTATCTTCTTTATCTTCAATGTTGTTTGCGTGTTAATCCTTCCATGACTATAAGTCCCTTTTTCATCATATTAAAGGCCCATATCCAATGTCTCACCTCCTTTACTAAACTCTCCACGACAAACATCATTCTGCCCTGTGTCTTCACTCTGTGGTTTCCCAAAGAGCAACTACTTGTCCTCTGCTCCTACGCCTCAGGTATTCAAGAATCTAGCTTTTCCTATAAGCACGGCCTTCATGACTCCCATCCGGCAGAACCCCAACTTAAACCTCAAACTCAAATGGGACTGGCTATTGACAGCTCCCAGCAGAGATGATAGCGGAAGTCATGTCCCACCGCTTTCTGGTGGTGGTGACAACGTAGCATCCAAGATCAAAGCCTCAGTTCCTTCCTCCTCAACGTCGCTAGATGAATCGCAAGAGCAAGACAATCTTTTAGCCGATCATGATGTTAACAATCAAGATGACGACGATGCTGACGCTACTGAGAGCGACACCGAACTCAGCTCTACTGTACCAGAAAAGTTCGTTCCTCTTAAGCGCTCCTATTCCGAGTCGACATCCATGGATGAAAGCGGCGATGAGAATTATGAAAGCGACGATGAAGGCGATTCTGATACCAAGAGTCCACAAAAAGCTTCAAAGGCCAAGAATACATCGCCTCATCCGTTTCCCTTACCAGCACCTGCTCGATCTTCACAGATATACCAGCTCTCGGCCGCTCCGCGTCTCTCTGACAGTTCCCAAGAGAAGCCCGATAGGCCAACACCTGCTGAGAAGCACGCCCCATCTAGTGGAAGCTTTCACTTCACTCCTGTGCTCTGGCCAGCGCGAAATGCCTTGGCTACTCCACGTAGAGCTTTCACAAGGCGCGCTTCTTCCCGACCCGCGCCGAGGCAAAGCCTCGTTTCTCCACGCTCAACAGCTCCACGTCGCCAGTCTGAAAGTCAGCCACCTTCTGCCGCAGCTTCATCGGTTGGAATCCATCGTGATATAGGCGCAGGAAATACACCTTTCAGCAGTCCAACAGCTGGCCCCAGACAGCCACTCGCTGACCGACATGACGCTGACGTAACCTCACCAATCTCACCACAGTCCAATCACCATGCAACCTGCCATCCATGTCCAAAATACGCTGGCCAGTATCACCATGTCTGCACTGCGAGGAGTTACTTCCCATCCGGCCAGGTTTGCGAAGGTGAAGGGATGCATGCCCCTCTACCTCAGCAACCGCATGCGCCTCCACCAGCCATACAGGGAACCAGGAGCTCTGGGGGTTCAGAGCGCTCTGGAACCTATGATTCAAACGCGGAAAACAAGACGCCGGGCCGCCAGGCCTCAACATATGGCCTTTCGGCTGCTAGAGATGATGGAGAAACCATAGTTCTTCCCAAGAATCGATCCCCGGGAACGCCAACTCCATTCGGCAGGAGACAACCGAAGAGTCGACCCGTCGATCCGCGCTCACCACCAGGCAATATAACTCTGGCTGCCCAGACAGCAGCACGAGCCATTGCCGCCGATCGTTTGGTCCACAATCTCCAGGAGATGCGTGAGTATGTAAGCAAATCAGTCGACGACTCGCCCGACTGGGTACCATGGACTCTCGAAGAAGTATCCGGACGCATGTGGAACATCCTATTCCGCACCTATCTTCTTATGTACGATGCTGGTACCACCCGACGACTCAACATCTCTTTTCCATCCATGCCAGATCCAGATGACCTTGATCCAATCCTAACACCGAACGTACTCCATCACATTGACAAGGCCATTCAGTCCCTGGATATCATCGCAGACGTGGCAACCAACGGGATTAGGAACGCTTTGTACTCGGATCCAGACATGTCGGGAGCACAGCTTGTACTTGCCAAGTCAATCTCCTTGATCCGAGAGGCATTCTACGGCACAAGAGCAGATTTCTTCTATGACGAGGAGAAGAGATTAGACACCATAGTGCTCAGTGAGCGTCAAACTAGCGACCGGGTGAGTTCGGACAGGGTAGAGACTGTCGGGGACGAATCCGAGAGTGACAAGCTAGTCAGACCTTTCACTGGCGACGAGACCGAGTCTGAGACGTCTAGCGAAACCGAATCTGTAACCGGCGACGAGACCGACTCTGAGACTGGTTACGAGACCGCATTTGAGTTTAAAGACAAGACGAAATCTCGGCCAGACAAGGTCCTCGGAATTGACGACGAAGAAGATGACGAAAGGGGGGAAGAGGAAGAAGAGGAGTGGGAGGAAGAGGAAGAGACAGGCCGAGGCTCGTTAGATAATAGTAATGCCAGTCGCTATTTCCTCCCCGCCCACTGGACTGGCGCCACGGCGCAGGAGTATCGTGAATGGATGTTCGCGGACGAAATGCGAGCAGAGTTGCAACATCGAGGAATTTCGACCTCAAACAATGGCCGTGTGGCAGCTATGGCAGAGGCACTGCAGGCTGAGGATCGGCAGGGAAACCTTGGGCGTGGGTATCAGAGGAGTTATAGACAATTGGTGGGGAATCTCAAGGCGAGAAGGAGGCCGCAAGGGTGGAAGTATCCAGATGACGAATGAAGGGTGAGTGATTAGTTTTGCATCGGGTGCAAGGCGGTATTCTGTTGACACATAATAATAGAGTGAACTGCAATTGGATAATATACCCAGTTTGATTGCAGGCTCCACTACTAAGCCAAAAGGAGGCTAGAGCAAGAGGCCAGATCTGGTAAGGGCAAAGGCAAAGCGGCCAGGGACACTGCTAATTCCGTTCCAGGCCATGAGACACGCCGTTGTGCCACCATTCGGCTCCTACAATAATACTGTAATAATGCCATAGCTATCCTGTCTCAAGAAGACACACCCGGAGGAGCACCCGACCCTTGACAAACACCAATGATTGGTGATTCATCACACTCGCGACATTCCTTGAGCAGCCATGCCATTGCAGAGGCTTAGCCGAAGCCCCAACCTGATTTGCCATCCACTTCGACTCCCCTGAACTTCAAACAAATTCAGTGGCATTAACGCCGTAGCACGGTAGTATGTCACCCGTAGCCCAACGACAGCTCGCCAGGTTCAGATGCAAACGAATAGGACGACAAAGGGGCAAACAGGTGGAGGTTGAGTAACCAATTAAAACTATTCAGTGCCCCAGGATGTATTCAGGTCTCGCTCCCCCTCTGTGTCTCTCTCTCTGTTCCATTGTTTTCTTGTCTTCGTCTTCGCACTTTCCTTTAATAACAGTGTATTCAAAAACAAACAGTCGACTCCTTTGGCCATCTAATCAACCACCTTCCACAACCTAGCGGTACCTCGCTTTCCTCAAAACCAAATCATCGGGCCAACAAAATATCATCATCTCAACCAATCAAATCAAAAGGCAAACATGAAGGCCGCCTTCGTCCTTGCCCCTCTCCTCACTATGCTCTGCCTGGCGCAGGACCTCAGCTCGGCTTTGTCGGACGCGTCCTCGGTCCTTGCATCGGCTGAGTCGGTCTATGGCACCAACAGTATGTACAGCTACTTCTTGTCCGAGGCGTCGTCGGCTCTCTCCTCGGCTGACTCGGTGCTGTCGACGCTGTCAACCAACTCGGCCTTCCAGAGCGCGTGGTCGGAGGCCAGTGTGTTAGCGAGCAGTGCAGAAAACAGCCTGGCCTCAGCGACGGCAACAGCCACCACAGGGTCAGGATCAGGATTGTCGACGGGAGGAAGTGCCACACCGAGTGCGACAGGCAGTGGCAACGGTGACCGGGTTGGTGTGTCGGCCTTGGGTGTTGTTGGCGCCGGTGTGCTGGGACTTGCTGTTTTGTTATAGGCTTAGCGTGGTGGGTTTATGTTATTGGAAGCGCGAGAGCAACTGGGTCACCGAAAGGGTGGGAATCGATTGGCTTCTATGTATCTTCAGCAACAAATGGCCCTTTGAAATAATACATTGGATTGAGAAAACATCGCTAGACTGTAGATCATGATTCATTTTGTTTCAGTTCATGCAAATTGACAGGGTATATGCTATTTATATATCATCGTATGATACTTGTAACCAGTTCCATCCCAAGCGTAGTATAAGCCATTCGTCTATCTGTCTGTCTCCCCGCCTCCCAACGCCTCCAGCTCTCACAATATGTCCTGACTGTTGTATATTCAAAACCATCACGACAGTGCGCCTGCAAACAGCTTGGCAGCCAATTCAGCCAGCAGCCTACTCCTCTCGGTCTGCGGCAACTGCTGGAAAGTCTGGTAGACGGACTGCTTATGCTTATCGCGCAGCGCACCCAGCCGATTGCCCACGGCGCCACCGGCAGCAGCACCGGGGACGTTGGCGACGATAAAGCCCAGCACGGCACCGGACAGTGTGCCAGCAATGGCCCAGAAGCGGGTATTTGGCGTGCGTGCCTCGCCCTCGCCGTCGGTTAGGTCGTCGGCCATCATCTCCTCAAACGCGCGGCCAAACTGTGCGTCGGCGTTGGCGTCGGCGTCGGCGTCGGTGTGACCGTGATCGCCCGTCCGCTGCCGACCGCCGGTGAACCAGTTGAAAAAAGCGCCGGCGCCAGTTCCGGCTTTGGTGCCGGGCCGAGGGATTTCCCCGTCGGTCTCTTCTGCTGTTGCCTCGCTGTCATCGTCGGTGGGCGCGAAGGAGCCGGTGTGGAAACGCCGGGCCTGATCGTATTTGCGTCGGCGCTCAGCATCGGAGAGCGTGAAGTAGGCATCGTTGATTTGCTGGAACTTTTTGGTGCGTTTGCTGCGCTCGGGGCTGTCGACGGGGACGCGGTCCGGGTGCCATTTAAGCGCAGCTTTCTTGTATGCCGTCTTGATCTGGATGTCGGTCGCGGTGGGCGAGACGTCGAGGACAGCGTCTGTGGTGGTGAGGGTCAGTACGACGGCACTGAACATTCACGTGGGTACTTACAGTAGTCTTGTAGTGGCTCAGGCGTCATGATAGGCAGCGTGGGCAGTGGTGGTGTCTGTTGTGCCTGGTGTATCGCTGACCAGGGAGTGACTCAGGGCAAGTGCAAGGCTACAACAGTGGTAGGCGTGGCAGGCTTGGCGCAGAGCGAGTGGAGAAGGCACGACCATCAACCGAGAGGCGGCTGCTGGAGAAAAGATGAAGCGAAACAGAGGTCTTCCTGGGTGTGCTCAGGCACTTATCCCAAGCATGCAGGCTCCGTTACGACCGCAGAGCGGCGATGACGTCGAGCAGCGAGTGGGCAAAACGCCACAGTGGCTTGACTTTAGAGTTTCAAGGATGAGATACGCTAGCTATTTTAGGCATAGTACGGAATCAAAGTTGCGGGGTGCTGGGTGTTGCCGACCAGCCACTCACATTTCGCAAACTTACATGTACAGTTCACAGCCGATTTCCAGGAAACCAGGAAACTGTCAACAACAGCCTACTACGTTCACTGTCCTCAACAAGTGATCAACTCACCTGCCCTCACCATGGGCTTCTGGAACGACGGCGTACGCTCGCCCTCGCCCTCACGGCGCAAATCTTACTCCTCCCGCAGCGGCCCATATAATCAGCCGTCCTTCTCACGCTCGGCCTCGTCGCTGTTCGGCGTGGGGGGCGGCAGCGACAAAGTCTACTCCAGCAGCCGCAGTGGGCGCGGCTACTCCTCGCGCCCGCGCCCGCGCTCCGGATTTGTCGCGCGCATCCGCAAGTTCCTGCGCGATCTGTTCGATTACGTGCGCCGGAACCCGGTCAAGGTTTTCTTCCTCGTCGTGATGCCGCTAATCACCGGCGGTGCGCTGACTAAGATCCTCGCGCATCTCGGTGTGCGCCTACCGCGCAGTCTAGAGAATCTAGCCAGCAGTGCGGCAGCAGGAAGGGCGGGCGGACGGTACTATGCCCGAGGCGGTGCCCGCGATCACCAAGGCGGTACTGTGCTGCCCGGCATGGGCGGTGGCGTTGGCGAGGCTCTGGGAGCGGTGGCGGGGATTGCGAAGCACTTTTTGTAGCGGATAAGCGCAACACAACACATCAACATACACCTAGAAAACAGAATTTCAATTGGTCAAAGCGTTAAGGTTGGCGACAAGTCTATATACCGTCAGTCCATGAACACAAAACGGCGCAATATTAGGCTGAATAGAGTATTGTCGTCATCTAAGATCTAACCTCTATGTCATGCTCTACTGTAGACATGCACTTCCTCTCACTTCTTGCCCTTTCTCCGCTTCTTCACCCCCGATTTTTGACTTGCCATCGCCACCGCCACCGCCTCCTCTTCGATGCCACTCGCGTCAACCATCTCAAATCCGTTGTCCGAGATCTGACTGGCGCTCAAGTCCTGCACCGCTGACCTAGTCGCCACAGATAGGCTTTCTGCTTCCGCCGCCACCTCGGTAGTATCCTTCGCTGTCGTCGTTCCTGCCACTTCGTTCCTCGATACTACCCATGTACTAAGCTCCTTCCCAAACGAAGCCAAGGCTTTATTCCACAGCCATAGCGGTAACTTTACCACCGCTGTGTCGGCGAATGTCGGCTTCTGAATCTCGTCTAGATCCAGGAGGAACTCGTCCACATTCCCCTCCTCGTCAGTCTCCTCGAGGAAGACGTTGCCCACGCTATCCACAATCAGCACTTTGCCGTTCTCTGCCACCACTCGTCGCTTGTTGCCGGTCGGTGTGGCCACCGTCTGCGCTTTGCTCTCTGCCTTCTCTTCTGCTACGGTCCCCTTTCCCCTTGACTTGTCTTTCTTCTGCTGCCGCTCATGCTCGCGCTTTTGCTTGCGGTTGAGCTTGGCTGTGGCATCCGGCTGCTCTGCCTCAGGAATGGCTGCCATCTCAGCCAGGCTCGTGATGCCTGGGATGCCCTGGATGCCTGTTTCATCGCCCCAGGCCGTCTTTCGCGCCTGCCGGATGTACCGATCCATAAACTCTCGCTGACGGTTATAACTGATTTTCAGCGTAAAGTAATGTGCCACACCGCCACCAGCCAGGAACAGGCCAAGGATGACCGTTCCCAGGCCCGGGCGGTATCTAGAATAGTAGTAGCCTGTACCCTTCCATGCCGGGAAGCCGTGGCGCAGGAAATGATCGTAGCGCTCTCGCTGTGGCCCCTTCAGCACGCTAGCCACGACCCCGAGCCGGCTGTACCGTTGCGTTGCTTCTTTCGTGAATTTTCTGATTTCTCCCTCCGACGGCCCTTTGGACACGTGCACGCCCGGCTTGCGCTTCTCGCCCTTCTTCTTAGGCATGGGCGTCGACCGCGCCGCAACAAAAGAATTGCGTGCCTTGTCGGGGTGCAGCGTGCGCGACTTCCGCCGGAAGGCCTTGTCGATCTCCTCCCATGTTGCTGCAGGAGACACGCCCAGGAAGTCGTAGAAGGAGACGCTGCTTCCTTCCGCCGCTTCCAGCTCGTCTTTGAGCCTAAAGATCTCGTGGTCCTCCTTGGTAAATGCTGATGCTACGACCAGCAGGGCGCAGAACAGCACCCAGTGCAGAATCTGCATCCTGTCTCTTTTCTGACAGATAATAAGTCGACAACAGAATGAGGCTGTTACTTGTGGGGTCTTGCCACCCAAGTGCAAAACGTGGCCCAATTGGGGACTTTTAAAGCTTCATGCTAAGGGATTAGCGGGCGAGCAGATCAAAATATCCCAACCCCCATCAGACGTGTCTCACTTTTTCTTCCTCCCTCCTCATCCTCATCCTCGTACTCTTCCCCTTCTTTCTTTCCACTCTATCTATATCCTTCTTGCCAGATGGCCTCTCTCCTGCCCTGAATCTGCAGCTTTGCAGGTTCAACAGGAGGGCCAGGCACTTACGTGTGTGGCTGTGGCTGTGGGGCCTCTCCCGCCCCCTATAGTCACGTGACCCTCCTACTGCTCGAAGCAATTTGCCCCAGAGTTTTCTGAGAAAAAAAGACGGGGGCCAGGGGCCTTCGGCCAGTCTTTGCTCCTTTTTCTACCTTTTCTATCTCGTTCTCACTGTTCGCCTTTGTCATTCACTACTTTCGCTTTACTCCTGCTTCTTCAGTGCTGAGACTGTAAGCACGTGCCGACCCCAAGTCGCACCTTCCGCTCAGAACCCCCGGCTTTGCACCTACTCCAGCACGCTCGCTGCTGACTCAGGCAACTCCACGCAGAACTCTCGTTCGCTCTTACTCTACCTTCGACCCGCGCTTCACTGCCTCGTCTGCATCGCTCCAACATGTCCCGCATCAGCATCCCTCTCGATGCCATCACCTCGCGCCTGAATCTGCAGGACCGCTTCAACAGCGTCAGCAGTCAGTCCATGGCTGCTCGTTTCGCCAACCTGAAGCCCGTCTCCGAGTTCCTCGACCTTAAGAGACTGTCCAAGCCCAACAACTTTGCTGAAATCCAGACCCGCGTCAACTACAATCTGGCCTACTTCTCCAGCAACTATGCCGTCGTCTTTGTTATGCTCGCAATCTACAGCCTCATCACCAACCCCTGGCTGCTCTTCGACATTATCTTTGTCGCTTTTGGCATGTGGTTCATTGGCAAGCTCAAAGGTGGTGACCTCGAAATCGGCACCATCAAGGCAACAACTTCCCAGCTTTACACTGGTCTACTCTGCATTGCTGTCCCCATTGCTTTCTTTTCTGGCCCCTTTGCAACCCTGTTGTGGCTCATTGGCGCCTCTGGCGTCACCATCTTGGGTCATGCTTCTTTGATGGATAGACCTATTGAGAATGCTTTTTACGAGGAGGCGGTCTAGGTGGTCGGCCGCGAGCTCCTTTCGAAGCGCCCCTTTCAGAATGGGGGGGAAGACCACCCGGGGCACGACTGGGAAGGAGCCAAAGGGCGTGGCATGCACACCAGTCGTGGTCTGAGTATGACGATCGTTTTGAAGAACTTGAGACCGACGATGACGGTCTCCTAGGTGTTGAGCTGGATCCTGGTTATGCTCAAAAGAGATTTCTTTCCGATGATTTGCGTGCTGCTGGCGTACATGCGCGCGAAAGCTGGCCCACTAACCAAAGGCATACGTGGCACTTTTACGATGACGATGATTACACTCTTTCCGATGAAGACTATGCACCAACAACCGACCTGGTTCGAAGAGGCCAGGCTCAAGCAATCCTTCGCGAAAAGGAGAACGCTCTACTGGAACGAGCCCTTGAGAGAATCAGGCGTGCTCGCGCTCTGGGTAAGAGGGAAGCAAAGCTCTCTCCTGCAGAGATTGACTTGTTAGAACGATCTGGCTACCTCCCACCTCAACCTCAGCCTCCTGTTGCTGCTCCCGCCAAATCTTCGCCAAAGGGCAAGCAAACAGCCACTGCTACCGCCAAATCAAAGCAGAAGAAGGCTGAAGTCAAGAAGCCCTCAGCGAAGAAGGATACTTCTTCAAGCGGTTCTCCCAGACCCAAGTCTATCGAGGCTACTCGCGCTCGGCGCAAGAGCACCGCATCCTCCCGATCCAAGAACGACAACCGAAGTGACGCCATGGTGCCTTATCCGCTCCCGCCTGAAGACCGTGCCTACCCTGCCGCCTACTATGCTCGTCAGTCTGCACCACCCTCACGACAAAACTCCGGCGACCCTTCTATGCAAGGTTGGCCTGCCCAACCTCAATACCCGACCTACCCTTACCCATACTATGCTCACCCTCAGTCCCGATACGTCTCCAATCCCGAGAGGTATGGTTATCGTTCTCACCCGTCATCAAACAGCTTGCGCACCTCTCGCCCTGACCCGACCGATCCAGATTGGGAACCGCGAACTCGCTCTACATCCAGTCTGGTGAGCTATCCTATTGACCAACTTCCAAGCCAGGGTCAAGGTCGTGCCCCTCGCTTCGATCCCTTGGATCCTCGCTTCGCATCACCTCCGCCATCGAGACGCGTGTCTGGGCAGTCTGGCTCGCAGCAACGCAGACAGCCGGATGAGCTGTTCCGACCAGAAGGTCCGCAGCTGGAGGTGATGAGCTACCTTGCGGTCTCGAGTGATGAAAGTGATGGGGAGGAGGGAGAGGGAGAAGAGGAGAGCAGCGATACTAGTAGTGGGCAGGGAGTTCGGGTCGAGGTGGAGGAGGAGGAGGAGAAGCCTGCTGTTTACGCCATTGAGACCCGCTCAAGGACGGCTGTGATGCGAGCTGAAAGAGGCGGAAGGGGCTCCGCAGCAGCGCGAAAGAGAAAATGAGTCCACGCTTGCCAGTTAGAAGTTAGGTCGTGTGGGATAGATAGGGCAGTAACTTGGCGCTAATGCCTAAAATTGCCTTGTGTCTGCTTTTTTTATTATTGTGTTTTCTATCTATCAACTTCCCAGATCCGTGTCTTAACACCATGCTTGTACGCTGTGATAACATCCTCAATCTACCATGTTGTAATAGTACATTTTGAACTCCTTGATGCTAAGGTGAGCAACCACCAATGAAAATTAAACGTAATGTCATTGAGTGTAGTGCTCCACCCTGCTCTTGTGCCATGGAGTGTAGAATTAAGTCAACAAAATTTAAAAGAATAAACCACGAATAGATCATCTCTTTTAGCCAGAAAAGCTGGGCCAGCCCCTCCCGGCCCTGCTCAACCAGCCTAAGACTCCACGTCCACTTTTAGGGCGAGATAATTCCGAGCTGGCGGTAGCAGCAACAGCAGCAACAGCAGTATGAGGTGGAGAGCTAGTAGGCGTATAGTATTTTTCATCTTCTTCTCCATCTGCTCCGTAATAGGGGCCTTGCTCAAGACCCTTCTCCGTGGCGGTGGTGTTCTTGCTGAAACCCTGAGGAGTGTGATTTTTGGACTGTATGGCGGGGAGAAGATCGACAACATAGGAAAGCGCGTAGAGGGTGAAGATAAAGGCTATAGTCCACTCGACACCGGCCGACACGTCCTGGCGAGTACTGGAATCGCCGGAATTGGACAAGGTCGAAGCAAAGACGATAGCGAGGATAACTTCGACGATGATGAAGGCCAGCTTGGTCCAGAACGACAGCCGCAAAACCCAGAACTCGCGGTAGTGGATCCCCAGGCGCTGGTACTCGATGCATACGAGAATGGCAGAGACGACGTAGCCGCCAATGAACAGCGCCAGACACGCGTGGTGCACCTTGTGGTGCCGGTACGTGTCGAAGATGGTGAGGATGATTAGGCCGACGGCGCCCGCGATGGCGAAGAAGATGCTGAGCAACGACGCTGTCTTTTGAAATCGCGTGTTGGGCGCCAGCCGCCCGTTGTGTCGCAGCCAGCGCTCGGCGATGAAGCCCAGGTCGAGCGTGATTACCATAACAGCTGAAGCGCTGATGAAGAGTGGCTTCAGCTGGAAGGCCCCCACGTCCGAGATGAACGCGATGTGTTGATTAACTCCCATCGAAGGGTAGTGGGGGCGTCCGGATGTGCACCTGGCAAGGGGATTGAGTATTGGTGGGAGGAATTCAAACAAAAGTAAAGCCGGGGGGGAGTTAGCTTACCAGTAAATGAGCATTCCCATAAGCATACCAAGCCATACCAAGGAAGAGAAGAGCGGGAGCAGGGCCACATACCCCCATTGACTGCGCATCTTGACTACCAGTAGCAGCAGCAGCAGCAGCAGCAGTGGTGGTGGTGGTGGTGTTGAACACAATCTGGTGGATGTGAAATAAAAGGGGGAGGGGAGTTAACTTGAGAAAATCAAAGGATACTAGGATTTTGACATAACTCTGTTATCAACGGGAAGGCGATGTTGTGGTAGCCCAGGGCCAGACCCTTGAACTCCACGATGACGTACGTATTTTTAATGCCTGAGCTAGTCCTACAATAGTATGGTCTCCCGGCTGATACGGAGATTTGTGCTTCGACTTTGCTGAAGTAATCAAATGTCTCGAGTAGCATAATAATGTGCGCATTGCGTACTCTAAGGTGCTTATTGTTCTGATGGCCTGCCACCTGCCAACGGCGGAAAGGAAGGAGTCAGGCGCCAAACGTGACGTCATCTATTATGAGTCTATCATGAGGCAACCAAGATACTCCTGATCTTGGCTTGCTGGGTCTCATTGACACCGATACTCTCAAGATACTCTTTAACCCCCCCGTACTTGGTCTCTAGGTGGTTCAGGATGGCATCGCAGAAGTCGGGCGGGCACTTGACAAAGCTTTCATCTAAGCCAAACTTGGTGATCTCGTTCATCCTTTCCTCTTTTTCAGATTCAAGTTCTAGTTCTGACAGGCGGTAATCTTTGGCAATGCCTTCCATGGGGGCTCCAGACAAGAGAAGAACCAACAGGATAGAAATGCCAGTCCTATCCTTGCCCTGGGTGCAATGGACAAGGACGGGGTATGAAGCTTGGTCGGCCAGGATGTCGAAGATTTCCTTGATCTCAGGTCCACTGTAATCAAGTGTGTCGATGCCCAGACCCCCGAGGCCTCGTGGCACCATGATTTCCCGACCGAGAACTGCGATGCATTCGCTGCGATATCCAGTAGCCATTAAGAAGACAAGTCTAGCAAGACTGCTGTACTTGAGCTGCCACACAAGAGCTCTCTCGAAGGCCTTGCCGTTCAGATTGATCTCGGCGTAGCGTAGCCCTGGGATCTTCAAGGGCGGAGCATCTGTGCCGTTTGCAGTCGGCGCAGCTGAAGCTGCAGCTCGTGCCAGGGCAACAGCATCGGCATGCTTCTTGGCCGCAATGATGTGCTCGGTGGTAGAGCGCAGGTCAATTACTGTAGTGATGTTGAGTTGATGAGTCAGCTTGTTGCGGTCGGAATGGGTTGCATCATCGAGCCGTGCGCTACGATAAAGCAGTCCGGGTTTGATGCCGCTTCCGTCCTTGAACCTGCCTACAAACTCACCGACGTCGCGGAAGTTCAGCACCTTGTCGAACCTGGCCACTGAGTCATGACTGTCTGTCATAGTTCGTGGTCGACTCAGAAGACAAAGATCCACCTTTCCTCCAAGCCGAGGTCGTCAGATTGTAACGTGTTAGAATAATAGTTCATTGTGCTATGGAAGTTCTTATTTGGGTAGCGTAAGTTTAGTACAGTACAGATGTCCCTCAATCGGCGATCCGAGGCCCACACTTGTGGCGCCCCCCACCTGGGAACTAAAAATTAGGCTTACCTGAACCTTGTAGGTGGAGCTAAGCTGGTGCCATTAAGAGTGTGACGTCAAGTACTCGGCTTGATAGACCTGGCCTTCTGTCTTGAGTCGCTCCCAACTCTCCCCTCCAAGTATCGACTGTGATAAAAAATTGTTGCTTTTGAGGGAGAAGAAAGGCCGAATCGTCCGGAGTGCTGTCGACCATGTCGGCTACAGCGCATCAGAAAGCCCCACTCTCCCCGTCGGGCAACCTGGAGGCGCAAGGTAAGTCGATCCGAGACTCTATTTGAACGTGCTGGTCTGAGCTTACACCCATCGCCAGCTGCTTCCACTGCCCTACACGCTGCAACAGGCGCCGCAGCCAAGTCGGGTTCACATCCACTGCTTGACGAGACGGGCAACTTGTCGTCTGCAAGTAAGTCAACGTAGCCTTATCATTTACATTGTCCCGCTGACCCAGCACCCAGGTGCGGCTACGTCATTGAAGCATGCTCGAGCCCAAGACTTACCATCTTTCCCTTCGCAGGGGGGTGTGACTTTAGCTTCTGCGAGCGCTGCAGCCAGTCTTGCAGAATCAAACAAGAAGCCGTTTGAGCACTGGAAGCCAGGTGCACTGCCTGCCGCAAACAAGGCGGCGCTTCAGGCCAAAGACTATGAATTGGATCCAGTGTGGCAGCCTGAAATGAGTGCAGCAGGATCAAAAGCCGCGGCACTAGCGCACAGAGAGCCAGTCGAGAGTGAGCACAGCTCTTCACCTGTGATCCAAGCACTTGGCAAGAAGTCCCCTCCTCCACCGACGCCGGAACCTGGCGGCAATGCCCTTCGTGCAGCCACAGGTGCCATGGCTGAGAGCAGACGCCGGGCAGGCTCGGCACCAACAAAACCGCAGACAAACCAGGGCGACTGGGCCTTGAAAGCGGCCGCTTCGACTCATAAGTTCCAGACAGCATCCGAACTTACATCACATGACCCAGGCTTAGAAGCTGCCAGAATACAGAATGTCGCCAAGAGTAATGTTGCTCGCCAGCTGTATGGCTCGAATCCGGCGGTGGCGATCGAGGTGGAGGAGAGAAACCGTCAAGCCAAGCTGCGAGCCTCGGCTGTGGCGATGGCCCAGAAGATGTATGCTATCCAGCAGAGTCATATCGATGAAGCCAAGAGCGCCAGGCAATCTGACAGCCATCTCGGGGCGCAGGCGGCTCGGAATCGCGCTGCATCGGAAGCATCGAGCGGCAGCGCCCCTGGAGACCCGTCGCCAAGATATGAGAATCTTGACGAGGCAGCTCGTCGGCTAGCGCAAGAGCGCCTAGCGAAACTGCACGATGAGCAGGCCGAGTATCGGCAATACTACGGAGCGAACACGGGACCATCACGTTCACGGCTGTCGCTGAGAAATCGGCGGAGAAGGGCAAGTGCAAACAATGATGACGATAACTCGGACGAAGAACAATCCTGGAAGATTAGGTCACAAATGTCAATGTTCCAGAGCAAACTGGCTGAGGTGGATGCCAAGAAGCGGCAAGCAGACCGAGACGCGCTGCTTGAAGTAGCTCATCGGAATGTGACTGCAAAGCTGAACAAGATGGACAAGAAAGTATTTGCTGATACTGGCAAGGCGAGCCCACAGCAGCGTGAGCTTTGGGAACGGCAAGCAAGGGAAAGAGCGCAGCGTGAGAGCGACGAAAGGATGACCAATGTCGGCAGGGTGCACGTAGGAGGAGGAAAGTACCTGGACCAGTCGGAAATCGATACTATTGCGCGGATGCGGCTGCAGCCTACACTTGACGACATCACCGAAAAGGCGGAACAGCAGCGAGCTCGCGACGAAGAGACTCGACTTGACCAGGAACGACAGAAACGTGAAGCGATGAGCGAGAAGATGAGACAAGCGGAGATCAAGCAAGACTTGAAAAAGGCTCAAGGTACGTTCTTCACCGCTGAGTCAAGAGTGTAAGCTAACGAGAGAGCAGAGGCCGAAAGAGCGGAGACAAGAGAACGGAAGGCTGAAGAGAAGCGCGTGGCAGCGGCTGCGAAAGAGAGACGGCAAGCGGAGGCTGCGGCGGAGAAGGAGAAGGCGCGCCTCGACAAGGAGGAGAAGAGGAAGTCGCGAGAAGGGAAGCCGTACCGATTTGGCGGATTGCTAAGCAAAGGGGCCGTAGGGGCAGTAGGAACAGTAGGAACAAGCACTGCTGAAACGGTGGCCGGCGCACAGCCAACCAGCAGCTCTGTCCATCAGGCCACGGACGGCACTGGGGACGAGGAGGACGGGGCCGGAGCCGGGGCCGCGGGCGAGGAGCGTGCTGCGATTGGCACGTCGAAAGACCCACCGGAAGATGCGAAAGTACGGGGCCAGGCCGAGCCTCCTAAAGAAACAGTGCCTGCGGCAGAAGCTGCGACTGTTGGCGAAGGTGACCTAGCAACGTCGCCAGAGTTGCCAGCGTCGCAAGCCAAAGGTGACTCGAAAGTCAGGTCGTGGTTCAAGACCCACTTCAAGGCCTCGAGCAAGGCACAGACTGGCCAGGAGGAGAAGTTGGCTAAGAAGGATGTCACAACGACGCAGGAGGCCCCCCAGCGACGGTCTGGCTCGATGCGTGACGTTGCCTTGGCTGGCAGACCGGATGAAACCGAGGACATGTATGGTGACGGCTTGACCTCGGCTGCTCGGCCAGTCTCAGCCGCGGAGGAGAATGCAAATGGCCCAGCTGCTGTGCGGGATGTGAGCCCGTCGATCAGCTCTCTGTCAGAAGCAGCAGAGGCAGCAGAAGCAGCAGAAGCAGCAGAAGCAGCAGAAGCAGCAGAAGCGCAAGCGCATCCAGAAGCATTAGCAGCTGGGCCTGTATCCGAGATCGAGTCAGAATCGGAGCAGCGAGGCCGCAAAGGTTTTGGACTGCGGCTCCTCGACAAAGTGAAAGGCGAGAAGGCGGCGCAGGAGAGCGCAGACGAGACCAAGGAGCCTGTAGTCCCAGCCAGTCATGTCGCTGGACCTCCAGTGCAGACGACGAGCACGAAGGAGAGCAACGAAGAACACGACGAGGCACGAGACACATTCGAGGAGCAAAAGTTGGCGCCGCCACCCAAATTGGGGTCGGCCGTCGCACGCGACAGTCCACGCGGGTCGCGGGAACGCAGTAAATTCACGGAGGATCTGTAGACATGCACATATTCGTTCAACATGTGTTACTAGCTTAGTATCATGCTGGAGATTGGAAACGAAAGCCATGCAAACGCAAGGTGCTGTGGTTTTACACAGCTAACACTACCCCTGTTCGACCTCTATTACAGTACGGTACTGGAGCTTAAAAGTTGTCAGATACGGAGACGTATCTGGCCTCAGACGATCATCTGATGGTGATCGCCAACAGAGGCTGCTCCGATCGACGGTATGACCCTCTGAATGATGAATTATGCTGACTTGCTTTATTGTTCTATCTATTAAGGCGCTCTCTATGAGCTATGAGCGATACTGGCATATGAGAGACGAATGTGTGGGTCACATCTATCCGTCTTGGCGCTGATCAGCCAATGGCGAGAGCGCACTTGACAAGAGTGTCGTTTGGGCCTGGTCCTGTCAAATACGCGCTTGCTATTGGCTGAGCATCGCCAAGACAGATAGCTGCGACCCGCACATCCAATTCTCTCAAATCGCTCATTCAGAGCCCGATAGATAGACAGATCAATCAAGAATATCATATTCCATCATCATCAGACGGTCATATCATCACTCGGAGCAGCCTCTATAGACTGATCATCATCAGATGATCGTTTGAGGCCAGATACGACCGCGTATCTGACAGCTCCTTATTAATTATGATTACAGTACTATTACAGCAGTACAGCATTACAGCATTACAGTCACCTGCAGCCTGTAGTAGTTGGCAGCCTGGCAGGTCGCTGGCCCTTATTTATTAAACGCATGCCCTGGCCTTGGCGATCGTGTTGGCGATTGGCCAATGAGTTAGTTAAGCGATAGCTAAGCATTGGTAGGCCTGCCCGGCGCCGAGCCAGGAACTCAGTCATAATAATAGTGCGCGTCTACACCACTAATAACTATGATACAGTAGCACCGCCATCAGCGTCAGCATCAGCATTAGCATCAGCATCAGCATCAGCACCGGAACCGGCACCGGCACCGGCACCAGCTGCGTCGCGTCTCGCCCTCTACACCATCCGCTTTATATGGTACGCCTATCTCCGTGCTTGGCGCCTGCGTCGCCCGCCACTGCCCCCGTGTTGGCTGTCCACCGCCGCTATCCCTAGCCGGGCCCCACCTACCCACCATCGCCAGCATGGGCGCCGTCAACAGCAGGCCTGAGGAAGGCGCGTCGCTCTACATCAAGGACCAGTCCAGGCGTAGGTGCCCGTCTGCAAGGCCCGTCCATCGTGTCCTGACTAGCCCACAGTGACCATCTCGTCGCTCCTTGTCTCCAACAGTCGCGGCACGGTGCTGCTCCACGCCGCCCCGAACGCGTACCCGGCCAGCCGCTTTGTGGCCAAGCGTGAGACAGGCGACGACACGCCCGTGTCGTATGTACAGGACCCCGACGCCACCAGCCTCTCCTTCATCCCCAGACTCGACCTCGACGACGAGCTCGATTTCCACTTCACCTTTGTTGCCCGCCAGGCTGTAGGTCCGGCAACGGCAGCGGCGCCGTCGCCAGCAGCGGCCGCACCGCAGCCGCCGACTGACACCATCATCACCGGCCTCACCTTTGCCTATGCCTCCAACTCGAAGGAGCTCGACACCCTCGTCACGCGCGAGTTCCACGCCGACCCAAACCTGCACAAGAACTCCAACGTCCAGCTGATCGGAGACCTAGCCACGGCGGGCGCGCCCTCGATCGACACCGAGTGGAAGTGGAGGTGGAAGCCGCCAAATCAGGGCCTGGCTCCCGACCGAGGCGGCGGATGGAGGAACAGCTGCAGCTTTCTCGAGTACGACTCGAGGGCGCACCGCCTGAACACGCTCGCCTCGTTCTCCTTCTGGGTCCAGGCGCGCGCACCGGCGGCCGCAGTCCAAACACCGCTTCTCTCACCGCATTTCGAGCTCCTGGTACCGGCCATTCGACGCCGCGATGCCTCCTCTCAGTCATACCAGTCTGCTGTCAGCGACTCCGAAGGCGCTGCTGATGGGCCAAACCCACCGTCTCCGCCGGCTCACGTGGGAGACCAGGCCATTGCGTTGTCCGCATCGGCTCCTGCCCCAGTGCCGGTGGTCGATGTGCTGTGTCAGCGCCCTGGCGAAGACATGAGCACGCAAGAGGACGGCCCTGTGTTCCGCGCCACGATGAAGTCGCTTGAGCAGAAGACAGGCACCATGAAGACTCAAGTGAAAAAGGTTCTCAAGCGAGCTGAGGCCGCCCATCACGCCCAAGTCGAGTGCAACACCGCCATGAGGGCCTTCCTAGCCGCGCTCCAAGAAGCGTCAGCCTCCAATGCCAGTGCGTTCAAGCCGGCGCTAGATCACTATTTCACCAAGATCGCGCAATACATCTTAGAGTATGAGACGGACAACAGTGTGCTCCTACAGCGGCAGGTCATCGAACCCATCACCAAGCTGTACAACGTCGACATCAAGCAGGCCGAGGCAAAGCGAAAAGATTTTGAAGAGGAGAGCCGGGACTACTACGCTTACGTCAGCCGCTACCTGGGCAAGAGGACAGACTCGCTCAAAGAGAAGAAACGCGTCGAGACGGATTCCAAGTACCAGAACAAGAAGCGCGACTTTGAACTCAAGCGCTTCGACTACTCCTCCTTCATGCAGGATCTGCACGGCGGTAGAAAGGAGCAAGAGCTGCTTTCGCAGCTGACCAAGTACGCCGACCGCCAAGCCAAATCCTTCTTGTTGACCGCAGACAAGGTCGAGGCCTTGACTCCCCAGCTCGAAGCTCTTGTTCACGAAGTGGCTGAGGCAGACAAGGACTTCAAGATCCAGAGAACTGAGCGCGAAGAGAAGCGCAGAAACATTGAGAAAAAGGCGCCGGTGTCGATAGAAAGTGAGGCACTCCCATACGCCCCGGCACAACAACAGTCTGCCCTTCCATCTCAAAATGGCCAAGCCGGTTACAACTCCGACACCGACCTGAGCAGAGCCGACAGTGCAAGGTCTCAGTTTGGCCCAAGGTCCAGCAGGACCTTGTCACCTAGCAATTCTATCTTGCATGCCCCTGCCAATGCCACGCTGTCGGCCTCGCCTGGCGCCACTTCCCTCGCATCCACCCCGAGCAAGTTCAAGGGCATCCGCGACCTCGAAGAACGTGACGTGTCGGCCTCTAGCGCTTTGCACCCAGGGTCGGGAGAATTCAGGAAGGAGGGCCTGTTGTGGGCTCTCAGCAAGCCAGGCTCTCATATCGATCCCAAGGCTATCAGCAAGCAAGCCTGGCACAAGTAAGTAGTCATACCACCCTTCCTTCCTTCCTTCCTTCCTTCCTTCCTTCCTTCTTTCCTTCTTTCCCTCCTCCTTCCTTCCTTTTTCTCTCGTCCATCAACTGACGCCTGTCCAGGTTCTGGGTCGTCCTTGACGCCGGCAAGCTCTCGGAATATAGCAATTGGAAAGACAAACTTGACTTGCATCGTGAACCAATCGACCTCCGCATGGCATCCGTGCGCATTGCTCGAGACGCAGACCGGCGCTTCTGCTTCGAAGTCATCACCCCACAGTACAAGAGAGTCTTCCAAGCAACCAGTGAGGATGACATGAACAGTTGGATCACTGCAGTCAACAATGCCCTTCAGAGCGCTGTCGAGGGCCGTGCCCATCAACGCCTCTCGCAAGCTTCTTCCCCCGACGTTCCCGGTCGCGAGTATGGTTCGGTCTTGACGGGCAAGACCTCCTCTCATCCAGGCCCCCGTGACACGTCTTCAGGCGTTCATCGTAGGGTGACAGTCGGCGCGCGGCCCTCGTATGTGCGCACTGCGAGCAGCAGCTTCGACGATAATCCCACAAAGCTGCTTGACCAGATTCGAAATAACGATCAAGGCAATGCTTATTGTGCCGATTGTGGATCGGCCGGCAGAGTTGAATGGGTATCCCTGAATCTCGCAATTCTGCTCTGCATTGAGTGCGGCGGCATTCATCGCTCTCTCGGCACGCACGTGTCCAAGGTCCGGTCTTTGACTCTGGACATTTATTCTTTCACCAACGACATTGTTGAGTTGCTTCTTCTTGTGGGAAACAGAGTCAGCAACATGGTCTGGGAGGCGCGCCTAGATCAGAGCCTCAAGCCAGAGCCTACATCTCCACGCGAGCAAAGGCTCCGCTTCATCACCGCCAAATACGTCGAACGTGCGTATGTCGAGCCGTCGCGGGAATTCGTATCAGCTGATGACACCCTACTGACGTCGATTAAAAAGCACGATATCCACGGTGTCCTACTGGCGATTGCTCAACGCGCCAATGTCAACGCTCATGACAGATCGCGCAATACACATGCCATCTTCCTGGCTCTCGCAGCCGCAGACCCGGCCCAGCCTGTGGGCCAGACTCTTGCACGGCCTCCATCTCCCTCAGCAGCGACAAAAGCGTTCCCCTTGGCAGAACTGCTCGTCCAGAATGGTGCTGAGATTCCTTCAGAACCCGCGCCCATCCCACTGAGCGCTGCCTCAAAATTATACATCGAACAGCGTGCCGTTAAGGCAAGTACAGCCGCTGGCAGCAATGATGTACTTGGCCCACTACCAAATGTTAGCGGCAAAGGCATCGTGCCTTCGGACTCCACTGGAGCCAACCGCCTTCAGAAGCGAGGCTCGGCCGGCGCTCGACTGGCAGGAAAAGTCACTGGTCTTTCCGAGCGGTAGCACCGTCGTAGCCAAGTCGGGAGATTGTCACCACGTCGTCTGGTTAGTTTGTCCACTATTGGGTTTGAAGCTGGCTTCTGGTATGTGGAAGGCACACACCATCCACAAAGCAGTCATCTTGGATTACCTCGGACCCAGGCCACGTCTCCAAGGTGCGAATTTGCTGTCGCATTATTAATGAAGTAATGACCTTTTCCCAAAACCTGGAACAGCGCGGGGTATTTGCAATTGGGCCCCCAAATGTCAAAAGACGCCATCTCGCATGTGGCTGGACCTGTTAAGCACCGCCTCTAGCCTCGTTGAAGACAAAACTTTCCGACTGAATAATGGCCACCAGTTCGAGCGATTCTGAGACGGGGGATTGCTACTGCACGCCAGATTACCACTCTCCTTGGCTCAATCCCGCCTTCGTTAGTAAAGGTCTTGAACCAGACCGACGCGTGAAATGCATACTCAGGGGCTCATCAAGCAGGCATACCGTATGTAGTTTTAACACGGCCTCCGCAACCACATATCTCGGAACTGGAGATCTCCTGACAGATACGTCTCCGCTCTTCCAACATTGGACATCGCAGCAGATTGCTTGGGCCACCAACACTCTCATTGGCAGTCCAAGGATATCCGATGCACAGCCACATATCGGCTCCAGGGGCTGTGGTCCGCTGGCCTCTTCACTTGCATTGGCCCCGGGCCTGACCAGCCACCTTATTCCTTGCTCTCGAATGCCACAATCCTTGTTGATCTTTGCCTGCTTCGAAAGCCCTTCCGCATAGAAATGCCGTTTCTGGATATAATTCCTGCATTTGTCATTTCCTGACCCTGCTGTTTGGCCAGACTTGGTGCAACTACTTGCCGACGTGTTCGTGCAGAACGAGCTACTGTACTGCCTACTCGACCTTTTCAGACGCTGTTGCTAGAAGAGCGACTCCTTCAGTAGTGCCTACTCTGTCGCCGCGCCCATCTACAGTAGTTACCTTGTGCCACACCATCCACGTAGCCGTGAAAGAAAGGAGGGGAGCGGACAAAATCAGTCTGAGGCACTCCTCGCGTCCATGGCCCATTAAAAACGGTACCGTATCTGTCATGGACTCGTGGCCGAAATCCCAAAAGCGCCACAGACTGAAACGGTGTCCTTTTTCGCTGCCGAATTGATACCCAAGCCACTGCTGTGGTCGATCCGAACGAATCGCTGCAACGGATGCCACCAGACCCACCAGTCTGGCGCAATTCCTCATGCCACACAAGAAAGTGATGCTTTGCCCCGATGGCACTGCCATGCCACCCAGGACACCGCGTACAGCCGTCAAATCCGCGGCGCAACTCAGGGACCTCGGCCACACTCATCCCACAAGGCATCATGCTACCAGAGCGGCCTCCAGCATCTTGGAACCCAAACCTGCCTCATCTGAAGCCCTGCATGATCTGCAAAAACTTGCTTGGCCAGACCTCTAGTCGCTTGCGTGCTGAGAGTGCGACCGATCCTCAGCTCCCATGGTCCCCCAGACCACGTTAGCACTAAGGTCGCCCAACCTTTGGGACTAGACATTTCTTCGTGATCTGATTGTGCTCAGTCTCACGCAACGGTACTTGGACGCCACGCCCTTGAACTTACCTAGCTTCTCGTCTATCTACGCGCTTCCCTTCCGCCACTCCTCATCTGTGGCAGGTGCTTCTCCACCCAAACCCGAATTCACCCTGTCCTAGTCCAAACTGTAACCCACCCTGGCCCACCTTTTAAGTTCTGTGTTCGTCATCCGCAGTGCCCGTGCGCGAGGCTTTCCTGTCGATGGGGTCCTGTTTGACCTTGCTAGCGAGCCGAGGACCCATGCACGCTGGGTGCGAGCAGCAAGCATTTGATCTTTGTGATCCAAAATTGCCCGACCAGCCACTTAGCGGGGAGGCTCAAGATCTTCCGCTTGCTTGGATCTGTCGCTATGGTTGGTAGACTATTCTCCAAGGTCTACTCTCCCTATTCAACGGAGTAATACCAGTCCTACACTAACCCTTGCTGGCTCTCCGGATGCAGATGCTGGTCAATCAGGGTGTTGGCCCGCGGTGCAGTCTCTCCCATGGGCCTGCCTCTGCAAGTCCTGGAGTAACTTCTGTTTGAGGCTCCTCCACTGCCCGACAGCGCCTTCCACTCATCTCATCAGTCTAGACACCACCGACCCGCAAATTTCCCACGCTCTCCCTCTCACTCAGTTCTATCGGCAACCTTCCGAGGCGTCTTTCTCCCACAAAAGGTCTGATCATCAGCCTACTTGCCAGGGTATCATTTTCACCCTGGTCCAATAGCCTTGTGCCTCTGATCATTTGGCCATCCAGACACAGCATCCCTGTCAGAATTGGCCGATACCACTTGCTGTGTTCCACAAGCCTAATATACTTCAAAATCGCTTCTTCTGCCCAGTCCTCTATCCAGACTTCCTCAGCAGGCGACTCATGAGACAACTTTGGAGCACACCTCCCTTTTCCGGCTTCATCTCGTAGTCTCTGTGCTCACAAGCCTAAGCCAATCATTGAGTCTGGCCAGCTATTGTCGTCTGATCCTCACTGCACCTGCAGTGAGCCCCCCTGGATCCGCGAGGGCCAAAGCGCATGTTCAACGATTGTTGATTACCGTACTTCAGTCACTTGCATTCTAGATCTACTCCCTCCTTGACAGGCCGTTCCATTACTTCCTTATTCAACCAACGATACATGAGAGAGATCACTTAGGCCCGTCTTCAGCTTACTACTTGTCTTGGGAGCCTCAGGAGGACAGGGCAGGCGCACGTCTCATATGAGCCTAAGGTATCTCCTCTTTTCTCCTTCACTGTTTCTCTCTCGCGCGTGCACGTGCTCTCTCTCTCTCTTCCCCCTTCCAAAACGACATGAGCTGACAGATGGCGGTCTTTGCCTGTGTGCAGCAATATTTTCTGCTGCCCATAGTACTCGCTAACCTGGGAATGGGCGATGACTTGAAGCGACAGGAAGCTCAATTACCATCTGACACTCAGGTCTTTGCTACGGGTACGTCAGAGCTGCTCAAACACGGGTTCTGCTGACAACCCCATAGAACAAGCACCGCAATCGGAAGGAACAAGTCAAGAGATGGAGGTGGCTCAGTATCCTCAGTCCCACTTCATTTCCCTTGCTCCCCATAACGGGACAAGTCTGGACATGCGCAACCTTGCCGGAGCATTACCTAGTGTGCCTCAGCCGCCGTATCATCAATATCCGTCGCCGCCCATCTCCAGTCAGCATCCTCAGTACCATTTCCAGCATGGACAGCAGTTTGCTGGACAAACTGCTGGCAACTTTAATGCTAATCTTTCCGCCCAATACTCTCAACACTACCTTCCCACCGAACATCGGCAACCTCCCCTTCAACACTTTCCTCACGGCTTCGCGAATCCGAACCTTCAGGTCTCTCATGGACTAGGAGGCGGCCAGCCCTATGCGCAGCCTCCAATGTACGGCAGTCGTATTGCCCCATACCAAGCCTCCCAGCAACGAATGAACGGGGTGCCAGGTATGGCAATGTATCCACAAGCACATCATCAGCGTAAGTACAGATTTTCCTGAAGGCACTTGTGCAATTTGCTCACATTTCAAGTCGTGCGAAAAACCAGCTCAAACTCGTCGTTGCAAACATCAGGGCTGCGGGGACCACCACGGAAACCGAAGCAGTCCGGCCATGCGCTGTGGGTAGGCAATCTACCACCGGGAGCTCAGATCATTGATCTGAAGGACCACTTCTCCAGTGAGGCAACAGACAACATCGAGAGTGTGTTTCTCATTTCGAAGAGCAACTGTGCCTTTGTGAACTATAAGACAGAGGCAAGCTGCACTGCTGCCATGGTTCGGTTCCATGATTCGCGATTCCAAGGCGTCAGACTCGTCTGCAGATTACGGCGAGGCAGCAACTGTAATGCTGTCACATCACAAATATCTACTGTGCCTCCTGTACCATCACAGTCGGCATCGCCAGCACCAGAAGCATCTGAAAATGGGCCTACGCAAGAACAGCCTGAGGTGGACACCGAACCCGCTGCCGAGCCTGAGGAGGTGCCCAAGGTGAAGGAGAAGTTCTTCGTCGTGAAGAGCCTGACGATCGAAGATCTCGAACGCAGTGTTGTGAGCGGAGTGTGGGCGACACAGGCTCACAATGAGGAAGCGCTGAATAAGGCTTATCAGGCAAGATTGGAGCCCGATCATATATAGAGAGGCTAACGTTTGTGACAGACTGCTGAGAATGTTTACCTGATCTTCTCAGCCAACAAGTCAGGAGAATACTTTGGCTACGCTCGAATGGACTCTGCTATTGACGACGAAGCATCCTCCAAGCTTGAAATGCCAGTTCGACCCGAGGCAAATACCGAGGTCAATGCATCCGACCTCCCGCTCACGATCCTGACGCCTGCAACCGCCACTGCACCGAAAGGACGCATAATAGATGACTCTGCAAGGGGTACGATATTCTGGGAGGCAGACAATGGTGATGAGGAGGATTTAGGCAACACGTCCGGCGAGAGTTACGAGTCAGGAGCTCAGACTGGTGCTGCTAACACACCCACACCTCAAACTTTTGGCCGGCCTTTCAAGATTGTGTGGATGTCTACCGAGAGGTTGCCCTTCTATAGGACCAGAGGTCTACGCAATCCCTGGAACGCTAACAGAGAGGTGAAGATTGCCAGAGACGGAACAGAGATAGAGCCCTCTGTCGGCGGCAGGCTTGTTAGCATGTTCCACAAACCACAACCCGCAAGCCCTGTCAATGTTCGTCCGCCGACTGGGATGATGCCGCAAGGATACATGGGGCTTCCGATGATGCCTGGCCCCATTTACGGGCGATCCTACTGAGAGAAGTTCGAAAAATTGCCAGTGTACGGCCAAGTCGAGACACAGACAGGGACCTGGTCTCTCTCTCTATCGATTCTGATGATCCTTATCCGAGAACAAGGACAATGTCATCTAGCATGATGAGGTGTACGACTACGATAACAGTGGTCCAGGCCCACCACATGTAAGCAGCATGTATATGGACAGCTGTTCCATCTCAGAGCAGCATGATGACCAGCACCACAGGACTGGCCACAAGGTATTCTGGACAGCGAGGTCCAGTCAGTTTGGGAGCTTGGATGAGCATGGGGCCATACTGGAGACAAGGAGAAGGACAGATCTAGTGATGGTGATGTTACAGGGAATGGCAAGGAGGAAACTACTGACTGGGGAGTGACTGGGGAGCCACGCAGCTTTCCCAAAAGGGCCTATCAAATCTTTTTGGATCACCATGTATCATCAAAAGTTTCAGCTGTTGTGGATACCCTTGGACCAAATTTCCATTTCTATTTGCATTTTACTTTTGTTTTCTGACACCTTGCTCATTGTGTCTGGCCCGCTCCTTCTTGTTTGAGGAGTTTTACATTAAGCTTTCTCTCGAACTTGTTATTGTCAAAAAATACGTAAAAAAAGTAGAGTTTCGGCATAGAGAACAACATAGACTTTAAGTATTGCTAAAAAGCACCGAGGGTAGTGGAGATGTCGTAGGCCTTGTATCGGGAACCAGCGGCGGGAGAGAACGAAGCCAACTACATACTGTATTCCTCACTACGACCTAGGGTACGGTTGGTAGAACCAGGATATAAGTATGCGAGTGAGGTAGGATGCTGCTGCTCCTCCTCAAGTATTGAGTCTTGTATAAGTCAGCAACATAGAGAACTCAAAACATCTATTCTCTCTCATCCTCTCTCTCTCCCTTTGCCTTTCTAGAAACTTTAGAAGTCTCTGCCGAGAGGGGGGGAAGTAGGGGGTTGGACCTATAGTAATGATGTGCCTTAAAAGTAGAGCAGCTGATGGTTTTTTTTTAAAAAAAAGTGGGCTGGCTTACTGTCACGGCGGAGATGCTCTGGTCTCCCCCGCGTCGCAAGGAGAGGCAGGCCGGAGCCAGGCGGTGTGCTCGGCGAGGTTGGTCTGTGTTGAAAACAGCTAATCAGAGGACCAGGATTAGATATCCTCTGCCAAGACAACCTCCAACACACTGCCAAGACCGCAGGTTTCACGTGACCATAAACTCTATTCTCGTTTGATATACCTCGACGTCTGCCCCGATCTCAAACAACCATTTCTTCATATCACTCCCTCATCATATTGACGACTGGATCGACGTCTGGATCGACGCCCGGATCGACACCCGGATCGACGCTCGATCGTCCCCAAATTGTCACTCGATCATTCCCCAAATCGACGCCCAGGCTGACGCCTGATTCGACGTCTAGATACGACTTGATGACAACAACACTCGTTTTTCTCCCCAGCCAATCAGATCATTTTCACTCATTTCCTTCTACGACACTATGCCTAATTTGGCAATCTGAATCTTACGCGTTGTAGGACCAATAAGGTTGAATGACAATTTAGTGACAATTATTCAACCTGTCTAGTCACTCTACATGCGATTCGTGTGTTGTCTTCAGGTTACGAATCCTGGGCTGCAGTGCCCATTTTGACCTCTCGGACCCCGCCATAAACCTATACCAGCCAGTGCCCCCCTGTGCTCATTTCGCACCTCAGTCTGCCGACGCTCTCGACCTCTTGGGATCACGTGGTACGCGACAGAATCCTTCATCGCCGCCCCCACGACAATGATACGGTACCTTGCACAGCTGAGTGCCATCCGCAATATACGATGCCCCAATATACGAATCAATAACTTGCAGCTATTTCTCTTGGATAGGATGACTGGATTCATCAATCCCTGTTGTTTTCTTAGGACTGAGTGACAATTTACTGACAATGATAGGTGGTCGGTGTACGAAGCCTCCACGAACATTGACGGCAACACCGAGCTTGATCTCTCCGTTTCATCCTTTTTCATATCTATATAAGACCGTACGATGTCACCCTTATATACGAAAATCAGAGCATTCATTTATCCTGACTTGTCTTCCCCCTTCTGGACTAGCCCCAATGGCCTGATTCCAACAGTCTATGTCGGAAAGAGGAAGTCTGGGCGGAAAAGTACAACCCTCCGAGGGGGAGGTCAAAGAGCGGCGCAAACATATACAACAAGACATTCAGTTCAAGCCCAGAAGTTCAAGTTCAGCAGCATTCAAGTCATTCACTATACAGAAGTTCAGTTCACAGACAGAGGACCTCAGTTTGTTCTCCGCAGAAGTTCCTACATCCCTGTTCTCTCAGCTACACTTCCCTGAGTGTTGTTGAGTTCATTGATTGTTTGGTGGGTTTCCTGTGCTAGTATTATCACTGCGACCAGATTCCCTCTCGAGCCTCGCTTGCATCCACTTAGCTGGATACCCCATTGACCGCCATCACACTACTTCTTTTGTTTGCTTCGCTGTTCTCTTGTTACGCTACATGCGGTATCTACTACCGAGTCGACAAACTCCAACACTATATATGTTTGCTGCCATGCCTATGAGGAAGAAGAAGAAGAAGGAGGAGGAGGAGGAGGAGGAGGAGTTTTCTCAGGTTCTGACAAATGTACGATTTATTAAATTGTTTTTTCACGAAAAAAGGAAAACGAGATATGAATGATGATAACGACTACTACGTCTGAGGGAGAAGTGATTTGTCTTAGGCAGCGAGGCCGTCAGCACCGGTTTAGTTAAGGTAGGTAGGTAGGTAGTACTGTTAGACTGATGTTGACTTGCTCCTATACGTAGCACTTGAATGAGAAGGACATTTGGTTTTTCTTCCTTCTGGTTCACGGATCTCGTCTTCTTTCAAAAAGGCCAATGGACGGATCGAACCGTTGTGGTGGATGGGCGTATGGGCATGGTAGTTGGCCCCACTGACTGAGCGGATGATGTATCAAATGCAACAAGTCACAGGAGCCATTGCATAGAGAAAGTCGACTAAAATTCAAAAACTTCTACCAACTTTTTGATACTAGGCTGATCTATGTCGAAGTAGAGGTCTCTTTAACCTGATGTAGCACCTGTATCGATGAAAATGACTTTTGTTGGTACAAACCCAACACCATATTAATGTCCCGGCCGAGTTTATGCCCATTTGCCAAGCAAGGCCATCAGGGCTGCACCCAGGCACATGAGCACGAATGCTGAAAGCACAGTCTGAATTTTGGCCATTCGCATGGCATTGCTGAACATGAATTCGTGCGCCATCAGCTCGACCAATCCAGTGTAGATGAGGATGCCGGCAGAGATGGAATCAAAGACACCATTGACAATCAGAGTGGTCTGGCTTCCCGGTGGATAGCTCTTTCTTACGCCTAGACCCACTCCAATAGCTACCGGCGTGCTCAGGCCATACGCAAGCCCCAAGACATAGGGAGTCCATTTTCGGTCCTTAGGCCACGGTGTGACTGCGAGTCGGGAGCCAAGGCCGAGACCCTCGAATGTTTGGTGGAAGATGAGAACGATGAAGAGGGTGTTGAACTCATCACCAGCAACAGCAAGTGTCAGGCCGATGAAGATGCTGTGGAAGATAATGCCGAACTCGAGGATAAAAATGGCGGTCATTTGAGCCTTGTAATCCTCAAAGCTGAGGGGACTGGTAACCTGCTCAATATCGGTGTGCTCTTGAGAGTGACCTAGGTGGTCTTGGCCAGGCGCATGTACACTGAGCTGTCGCTGAAGACCGTCGTGATGTCCAGTCTCGGACCCAACAGAGACCTGGTCCTTCGGGTTGTTGTCGTCTGTGTACGGTGATGGTGTTAGAGCGAGGGTTGTTTCAGTCTTGTCAGAACTCTCGCCTAGATTGTGACCATGCCCGTGCCCATGCCCGTGCCCCGGCTCGTGCTCGTGTTCGCCTCCGAAGTGTCCATAGCGCATGACCATCAATTCAACGAAGAAGAGGACAAAGATGGTCATGAGTATAATGCCCTCGACCCAGGAGTATTCTGTGATTGGCCCTGTCAAGCATGGGTCGGTGAGGGCGTCTACAGCCGGGCCCAGAAGATGAATGAATGCGGTCGCAATGATCACGCCGGATCCGAAGTATTTGCATACGAAAAATGTGGCGTCTGGAATTCTTATACCCTTATGTCTGTTGGCAAAGACGGGGAAGACTGCGCCAACGGATGAGGTGACCCAGATGATGAACAGGGCGGCTATCCGAAGTCCCATTCGGCCGTCATAATCGTTCCCTGTCTGACAGGCATCCTCTTCTCGTCGTAGGATCAGGTGGCTGAGGTCGAGAGGCTCCATGCTGGTAACGAAATCCGTGCTTGTTTGTTCACAAGCTTTTCCACGATACAGGTACCGTTCGAGTCTTTCCAACGGGACTGAAAGCAACATCGAAATCGTCGAAGGTTCTTGGTGGTCTATTAATCTAATCATTTCGGTCCTATTGGCCGGGAGAAAAAGGTTTGTCAGGTGTCCGATCTTGGCGCTTTCTTAAGGTCCTCATCTCCACCGTTCGACAGGGCTTGGCGCACAAATTTTTCTTCACGGCGGGCAAATAAATGCTTGGGCCATATTACCGGAGAGTGGTCCGCCAAGTTAGGTAGCACCTACCACATCAGGCCATGATCTGTAGACCTCAACGAAGACTGATCATGTGTGGAGCGTACAGCGACCTGAAGTCGTGCGGATGAGGGAACTCGCTTGCAATTTGCAGTCTGATTCCCTCCTGGTGAGCAAAGCAGAGCCATCGATAATTCCACAACGTCGCAGATGTAGCCCTACTAAAGACCAAGGAAAGTACCTGCCTCGCCAAAATTTTGCACTCGTGGTGAGATGTTTGCTCGCCTTGGTAGTGACAGTACACCATTCCAAAAAAGCAAGCCTGTCACGATGGCTGTGCATAATGAAGATCCAAATAGTTGACTGTAGAAAAGTCGCTGAGAATGGATCTGGATGACTGCCTGCTGCTTCTGTTGCTGTTTGTTCAATTGTGAAAATTGAAGCCTCTGTGGCGACTGGAGCTCGCCTTTCTCGAGAAATGAACCAGGTCCGATAGTCGTGCTTGCGATGTTCGACACGGCAGAATTCACAACATCGTGCCATTCTCGTGGTGAAGGGGGTTGCCACGGTAGTTCCTCCGTTCCCCCGCTAGATTTGTTTTCCGGGATCAAGTTGACAGAGACGGGTGGCCCAAAGCACTCAGCACGCTTCTCCAGCACCCATCCCTCGAGGTAGGGATGCTTACTCTTCATAGTGTCCCAGAGCCAAGACTGTGGCAAGTCTGGTGGCCCGCGTAGCAAGCTGAGATATGCCAATGCTAGGCAATCAGCACTTGTGACGGAGTCACTTACGAGCCATTTTTTCCCTCCAAGCATTTCCTCTAGAGGTTCAAGGAAGTCCGATGCAACAGCATCTAGTCGGAACTTGTTTCTCCCGATCTCGCGACCAAGAACCGAGCTGACAGTCTGCCTAGGTTTCTGCAATGATTTTGGTATCTGCGCTGCCAGACCTTGGTCGCCCTTCTCGTCTTGCCCTGAGTCTATATCCAATCCTTTCAGCCCTAGGTGTTCCGATCGTTTCTTGGCCATTTCGCGTAGCTTGTGCGGCACAAACCAACTATTGGGCCAGGTCAAGATGTTGGCAAGTGCTGGCTTGGTGCATTGTGAATAGTTTTCAGAGCTGACATAGAGACTCAGATCCAGAATCGGCTGTGCTCTCCACTCGATGAATGAAGCGTATGCGGCGCAGTCGGCCTGTTGGTTGTTCGTCAGGTCCTTAGAGAGGTCGTACTCGCCAGAGCTCGAAGTGCGTAGGTAAATAACTATATCGCGATAGCCGCCAATCCAAAGGTCGCCGTCTTTCAACGCCGGCAGCTGGCCAAGCGGGTTCAGAGAGGGGTCGCTGGTCGGAATCAACACCCAAGAGTTGCGAGGGAGGCATTGCTTGAGATAGGCGACCGTGGCAAGGCACGGCGCATCGATGGATGGCAAGCCGAATGCCGGTCCCCAAATGTGCAGTTCATAGACCATTGCTCCAGGCGGCAGACAGGGAGGACTGGGACGGATCGAGCATCACAGGCCAACGCATCTTTATAGGAGCCTCGGCGCCGCATTAACTTTAAGTTTTAGAGTTAATTTTAAGGTAATCCCAATTTGTACTAGCTGTAGTACCTAACTGAAAGTATCTGAAAGTAATTAAGCAGTATTGTTGGACAGATAATATGTCCGAAACCGCAGTGCTATGATCGATTGATTGTCTATCTGGAGCAGGGTTCCTGCTCGGTATAATATACACAGCGCTCGTGGATATTGTCGATGCGATATCGGCGGACAACTCTGCTAGTCGTATGGTAGTTGTCCCAATGTGATCGCCGTCGTCTCACCACGAAAGACGGGCCGCACCGGGTCACGTGCTTGACTCGACTGATTTAGGGCCTATTCCCGATCAACAAGTATCATACGAATCGACAAGGCGACAGTAAACTGTCCTGACATAGAGTATCGAGTGGTCCTTTCCGACGTGCCTGTCTGCTACAAACTGGAAGAGGCCCAAGGTTGATGAATGGACCGAGGAATCGTTAACGGCAAGGAACCCTTCTAACCGGTGGGAAGCTACACCCAGTCGCTTTCACTACGTGCCAGATCATTACTTATGATCCTTGATGAGTTAACGCAAGAAAGCAGGAAATGCGGCAGCTTGTCACGCGGAATATCAGAGCAAACTGTTGCCATCACAGAGGAACTTTGACTATGTTCCATAACTTCTGTAAAGCTTGTAAAGTGCTGTCTATCTTACAGCTTGGCGAGAGTCGAAGGGCTCTTCGCGACCGATGTTGGCGGAGCGGCCGCGATATCCCTCAATCTCTTCACCGTCATCTTCATTCTCACGCCTTTCTGGTTCACCAGCCACTCTGATGCTGTCGCCACAAACCGGTCAATCTGCTCCTCCGTATTGCCAGCATGTAAACACACCCTCACCCTCTCAGTTCCCTGGGGCACAGTCGGAGACACCACTGCTCTCACCACGAAGCCACTTTCTTGGCAATGTGCAGCCAGTGATCTAGGATGTGAGCTCAGCAAGGCAAAGATGGGCGACTGCGGGCACTCGGCAGGTAAGGCGAGCAGTGACTCATCTTCGAGGGATTCAATTTCCTCGCCAAGTAGCTGCAACCGTTGGTGGAGGTGGCCAATGAGGTGAGTGAGTCGCTTTGACAAGCAGTCCACCTTCCCTTCCTTCAGCCAATTGTAGGCCACTTTGATAGCCATCAAAGACGGGTAGGACATGAACGTTGTGTAGATCAGCGGTCGTGCATAGTTGATTAAGTAAAGGCGAATGGTCGGAGAACATAGGATGATTGCTGCATCATGTCAGCCGTGCTTGAAGACACAGCACAAACAATACGCACCACCGTTACTAGCCAGAGCCTTGCCGAACGTGTGTAAGCGAATACTCACTCGGTTTTCAAGTCCAAGTTCAGACACCCTGCCAGCTCCCAAAGGTCCGTAAATGCCTGTGGCGTGGGCTTCGTCCACGATCATATGCGCATTTCCGCCAGGAAAAAGCTCCTCGATCAGCTCAGCCATTTCCATGAGCGGCGCAAGATCGCCTTCCATGCTATATACACTTTCAACAGCCACGAAGATGTTCGATGGTATCGACTTGTTGCTGAAGCGGATCAGCACCTTTCGCAAGTGCCCAATGTCATTATGGCGGAAGGCCAGTGTTGCCCTTGCCCTGCTCTGTCTCATCCCATCATGCACGCTGGCATGAATTAGTTCGTCGAAGACGATGATATCTCCTGGTTGTGGCAGGTATGTGAAGATGCTGACATTGGCGTCGAAGCCGGAGTTGGTCAGTAGGCCTGCTTCAGAACCATGGAATGCAGCAATGTCCTGTTCCAGTTTTTCGGCGAAGGTAGAGTTTCCGTCAAGTAGCCTTGATCCGGTAGAGCCCAAGGGAAACTCCCTAGTACTGAGTGCTCTGAGGTAGTCCGCTCTGAACTCTGCGTTGCTTGACAGTGACAGGAAGTCGTTGGATGAGAAGTCAACAGACTGAGCCGGACTTGGCTTAAGGCTCCGGAGCTTGGAGCTTTGCTGCCGTTGATTCAAGACCTCTTGTAGTCTCTTCTCCAGCCCTGTGCTAACCATAATGGATTTGCAAGGCCGGAAAGATCTGAGTCAGTGGGTATCCCGAGGTCGAGGTTAAAGATCACTGAGAATCAAGCTAGAAATAAAGTGGGCCGATGCTCGGCATGCGCTTTTCAATGGAGTTTCTAACTTACTCCTCCCAGGGCATGCTGAATGCATGAGAAGCAGACTATACCATTGAAATGCACCGTCTTCCTGGAGAGGCTAGAAAGGCTTTTGGAAGGGCAGCTCCGGGGATGTTAGATGTCAATTGCTCGTAGTCGGGTATCCCAATGTCTCCGTCCGTAATTTCCGTGTTTTAGTGCATTCCGAAGAACTCGACGTCTGACTGAATTTCGCGAGAAGTTGCATTTCGTTCCCCGTGTTGAAGTATTCGCGGGTGGACACACAGAGAAAGCACAGGGATTCAACCACAATGTTGTGGCGAGATTTAAAGGCGTGGCAGATCTATGGAGCCAACACAGATGTCGGCAAGACCATCGTCTCAACCATCCTATGCAAAGCTCTCCAACGTCGTGCTCCCAATGCTGCTACCCTATATCTCAAGCCTGTCTCCACGGGACCCGTTGACGAGGCAGACGACCGCCATGTAGCTAAATATGCTCCTGGAATCATCTCGAAATGCCTCTCTCAATTTTCGATTCCTGTCAGTCCTCACCTAGCGGCTCAGATTGACGGCCCAAGTTCCAAGGTGATGGACCCGAGCTATCTGTTGTGCGCAGCACTGATTGTCTTAGCTCTTGAGGGATGACAAAACCATGATCAGTCAGACAAAGTTCGAGCTTAACAGACAACTTGACAAGGGCGTGCGCTATGCTCTGCTAGAGACTGCCGGAGGAGTGCTCTCTCCTGGACCCTCAGGCACTGTTCAAGCGGATCTATATCGACCACTGAGACTTCCATCTCTGCTTGTCGGTGAGAGCAAGCTGGGTGGCATTGGAACGTCGATTTCAGCCTTTGAGTCTCTCCACCTACGAGGATATGACGTTGATTCTGTCTTGCTGTTCGACGATCCAGCGTGGGGAAATGCTGGCTACCTCGAGGAGCACTTCGCGAAGCACAACATCCAAACCACTTCCTTACCGCTTCCTCCGCCTCGCCAAGCCGACTCTCGCTCAGACGAGCAGGCACTGAACGACTACTATGAATCCTGTGTCTCGTCCCCCGCGATACACTCGCTTATTGACCTCCTCAACACAAAGCACTTTTCCCGCGTATCCAAACTAACATCCCTCCCCTCCCTAGCCGAGTCCATAATCTGGCACCCTTTCCGCCAGCATGGCATCCCCCACAATATCATCGCCATTGATTCTGCCTACAACGACCATTTCGAAGCCTACGACCAAGCGTCCGACATTAACTTCACCCACCAATCCAACTCCGCACTCGCTGTAATTGGACTTGCACATCCACCTCCCCAGCCATCCAGACCACTGACCACTCCGCTCTTTGATGCTTCTGCCTCCTGGTGGACACAAGGCCTCGGCCACGGCAACCCCGACCTGAGTCTCACTGCCGCCTACGCCGCTGGCCGCTACGGCCACGTGATGTTTGCCCACTCTGTTCACGCCCCAGCCTTGGATCTCTGCTACAACCTTCTATCCACTCTGCGCAACCCGCGCCTGGCACGTGTCTTCTTCACCGACAACGGCAGCACGGGTGTGGAAGTTGCCGTCAAAATGGCACTTCGGGCAACATGTCAGCGGTATGGATGGAAGAAGGACGACGGCAAGAATCCGGTAGGAGTGCTGGGTTTGAAAGGCAGCTACCACGGAGACACGATTGGGGTGATGAATTGCTCGGAACCGAGCGTGTACAATGAGAAAGTAGACTGGTACAGGCCGTGGGGCTACTGGTTCGATCCGCCTCAAGTGCTGCTGAAAGACGGTCAATGGACTGTCACCGTCCCAGAATCCTTCTCCGACGACAGCTCACATGGTGGCAGCACGCTCACATTCCCTTCACTTGCATCCATCTTTGACTACTCCTCACGACCCGACCACGCGGCCTTTTACAAATCATACATCACTTCGACACTTCACAGGCTGGTCCACGAGCAAAACCGCCGCTTCGGGGCCCTCATCCTTGAACCCATTGTCATGGGCGCCGGTGGCATGATCTTCATCGACCCTCTGTTCCAACGCACGCTCATCACCACCATCCGCGAGAACCCCAGTTTGATCAAGCCAGAGATTGCCCAAACCACGACCTCAGACAACTCGCAGCACACCGACTGGTCCGGCCTGCCCTTCATCGCCGATGAAGTCTTCACCGGCATGTATCGACTAGGCCGGCCCTCCTCCTCCTCCTTCCTCTCCCTACTATCACCATCATCATCCTCTGCCCCAGTCACAGCCACAGCCACAGCCACAACACCAACAACAACAACACCAACAACACCAACAACACCAACACCAACAACGCCAACACCAACAACGCCAACACCAACAACGCCAACACCAACAACGCCAACACCAACAACGCCAACACCAACAACAATCATAACCAACGACATTGCCCCCGACATTTCCGTGCACGCCAAACTGCTCACGGGCGGCCTCCTACCGCTCGCCCTGACAACCGCCAGCCCGGCCATCTTCGACACGTTCCTGTCCAACAGCAAGACCGACGCCCTCCTGCACGGCCACAGCTACACGGCGCATCCGGTTGGCTGCGCGGTTGCGAACAAGAGCCTCGACACCATGGCGCGGATAAGCACTGAGTCCTCGGTGTGGTGTGGATATCAAAGTGATTGGAGAGGCGGTGAGCAATCAACTCAAACTGATGCAGAGCTGTTCTCCTTCTTCTCTCCCCATTTCCTGCACACGCTTTCCACACACCCGCTCATTCACGGTTGCTGGGCACTGGGCAGCGTGTTGGCGATGACTCTGAAAGCAAGCGGCGATGGTGGTGGATACTCGTCAAATGTGACGGCAGGATTGCAAGCACGGTTGCTGGCGACGCTCGACTCGGAGGGCCGGGGTATTCACAGCAGGGTGCTCGGTGATGTGTTGTATGTGATGTGCAGTTTGATTACGGAGGAAAGCGAGGTAAGGAGTCTGGAGAAACAGGTGATAGAAGCATTGAATCAGGAGATGGGGGGAACAACAGAATGATGACAAAGCATTTTAACTGGTCTAGTCGGACGGTTTGACAGGGATTGAACGAACGGTCTGGACGTCAAAAGGCTGTGTACATGTTGTTTTCGCATTGCTGGAATGTCTACTGGCTATCTAACTGGTCGTTAAATAATAGGTACCTACTGGCAATCTACCGGCTCATGTCTATGTTGATTCTTCTAGTCACTGTCTTGTGCCGTACCTTTTCCCTTGCCAACCTGATCCTCACACACCAACCCATTCTCACACACATGCCTCCTGCTCATGGCGGTATTCCGGCGGAAAATACAATACTGCCTGGCAATTCCATCTCGACAAAACACCCAAATACTCAGCCCTCCTCTAGCGGTGTTGACTGCGATGTCATCAACGATGTCGCCAACGCGTCCGAATTCGATACCATTGACGTGCATGGTGCCATGATGCCTGCTTGATGATGCCTGAGCGGCTTCGCTGTCAGCATCTAGGTGTCTCAAAGCATTTAGATGAGATTGTGAGAGCATTTCGTCCATGATGAGATCGCTTTGTGCAAGAACCCCGGCGTTCTGATCCCACATGTCAGAGGTGGATCGCTGGTTCCGGACGCGTTCAAAGAGGTCTGAAGGCAGGTGATAGAGGATCAGTCTTCCATCGAGATGCGCTGTCACAATGGCGACTCCCCAGTCGAGTGCATGGCCAGCAGCATAGCAGAACATGTACCGTCCATCTTGGTCGTTATGGGTAGTTGGAGGGACAAAGGCAACTTTGCGAATTAGGTTGGTTGGTCCTCCTAGAGGAGCATCGCTTCCGAGACACAGAAGTTTTGAGGCCGGATCTGTATATAGCATGTGAAAGCCATCACTGAGGGGGACTGCGCGGTAGTGGTGGCAATCAACAGTACGAAGGACGCCTTGTCGGTCATCGTTGCCCCCCCGGGTTCCTGGAAGGCTTCCAGCCAGAGATGGAAAGGACAGCCGGCCGAAAAGTAACCGAGTCACAGACTGTCGCCGGCGCTGATTGTATGGAGACGGTTGGAATCTCGCTTTTGGGTCAGCGGCACTGGAAATGAGCCGCAACTTCTTGCACGAATCAACGCGACGTTGAGGTAAGAAGAATAGAAAGTCACTAGGAGCTGCCAGTGGAAACTATCTGCTGAGGTCGCCGCCAGTGAGTGCGTCGACCCAATGCAGCTCGATTCCTATTCGGCAGCCAAACGCCACGCATTTGCGATGTGGACAGATGGCAACACTGCGAGGAGCATCATCAGGGTTGCCCAGGTTTCTGTACATAGCTGAGATGCGAGTGCGAACAACGGGGGGGCCGCCAAGTGGCATGGTCGACTCGACATCTTGCTCGGGAGTCTGCCACTGGTCAAATCTGGCCCCAAAAGACGAGCTTTCGTCGAGGTCGGACTCCGGAGTGCAAAATCTAATGCCAGGTTGGTCAATTGAAGATAAGTGGGATCCAACATCACGGTTCTCTTGAATAATCTTTCTCCGGAGTGGCAAAGGAGAAGAGGTAGTCGACAATGGCTCAAAGGCCGTTGGGCTATGAACAACAGTACGCATGCCAAGGGTCATGGGCTCGCCAGCATGTCGATTTCCAAGATGGACAGCTTCGTCGTCAATGAGATCCCAAAGAATGCCAACTCGGTTTTCGAGCAGGGCTGCAACTGCATACCGGCCGGAGCTGGTATCCATGCTGACTTGTAGCACTTCTCGATCCGCAGCCAGTTTGACCACGGTTTCGGTGAAGTTTGTACTTCTTGCAAGACGGTATACAAAGATAACTCGTCCTGACGCAATAAGAAGATACTTGCCACAAGTGGAGACAGTGAAAGCTTTGCGCTGAGGTTGATGGTTGGATAGAAGCCTCCGAAAGTCGATTTCCTGGACCAAGTGCAGCCGATCACCATGAATTGAGGCGTCGTTGTTGTCGACTGAATGAACAGTACCCCTGCCTTGCCAGTCAATGGACATACGGACTGTGGTTGCAAGGCGCTTTGCCATCAGCCACTCAATGGTTGGAGTATCACGTGCAGATATCGAGGTCAGTGCATTCAAGGCAATATCTGCTCGATGGGCGTGATAACATTGCGCCTTTCGGAGCAGAGAACGTAGGAGTGAGATATTCATAGCGGCGGCAAACTATTGCCTACAGGTATGGCTGGCGGCGTCGAAATCGGCAGGAGCCAAGAAGGCGAAGATCAGCTGCAGGATTTCGGTAGGCAGTCGATACAATGAACGACGCGAGGGCTTAGGTAGGAAAGCATTCCAGTGTCGACAAACTAATCGCAGGTTGAGAGAGTCTTGATGGGAAAGATAGCGCAGGAGTCTGGTCGTGACCAGTGCCGGGAGTGCATTCGCCCTCCTGTAGAGTCTCGGTATTCTTGCGAGAGTGTCTCTATGTCCTTGGAAGGCGGTCACATCCACAGATACCGATGAACAGACGGAGGTGCTGTCGCTCTCCACGCCGTCTTGAAAGGCAAATTCATCTAGAGCATCTCTGTCACCTCTGGGGGTATTATGAAGCGAGTACACGGATCCGGTAGGCGGTGTCCAGTGCTTTCGGTCGGGCTCAAAGGGGTCAAAAAAGGGAGAGAAGGACGCAGCCATTCCACGCGAGATGTGAATCTCATGAGCCAGGATGGCGAAGGATAATGATGTATATATTGTAGGTTGGCTGATGATGAAAAGTTATTGATGAGGCTGTTGAAAACGAACGTGTTGTGGAAGGGTTGTGGAAGGGCAGGTCGGTGATGCCATTAGAGTTTGTACAACACCCGCCTTCCTCCAACAGACATTCAGCTGCTGATAATCACCATGAGACATCGCAAGGGCCAATGCAAATGACCAATACACCTTCCGCGGCAGCCTCAACCCCATTTGGCCACACTTGCGTATTCGGACACCGAGATACATGAGCAGCAAGTAGACGAATTCTTTCAATGACTAAATAGGTCTAGAGAAATATCAAAAGTGCGTATGGGGTATCAAATAGAAGATAGTGAAGCAATGGCTCGCCTTCTACCCAGAGCAAGAATAGCATTAGAGTTTATTGCAGCACCGCTCTCACGCGTCTTGGTCAAGATCAAGACCCTCTGGCTTTCGCACCCACGGAGGCTCCAGGGGGGAGGTTAAGTTGGGATTGATGTACCTCAAGCCGGTATATGGAGGTGTATCGACGGGCGAACCGTGATCGGGGGGCGGGACCGGGGTTGAGAATTCGGACGGGGAGAGCTGAGGCGACATGGCAACCTTGTCAATGCTGCGCAAAGCGATGAAGTTCATCAACGGATCGAATGTGCGCTGGAAATAGATAAAAACCCAAATGGTGGTGAGGACAAGTGGAATCAGTGCGAGGGAGGCAGTGTAGGCGGCTCTGAGGGCAATATAGCCTGTCATGGCAATCTGAAAGATAACCAAGCCCAGGAAGACGCGGTTGCAGATCATCGGCCAAGCGCGACTGGTTGAGTACTGGCGATGATCCATGGCGTACAGCAGCTGGTACTTGTAAATGAAAGCTCCAATGCGGAAGTAGATTAGGCCGATCAGGATGATAGTCCACGACTTGGGCAAGAGGCTGTACACGATACAGATGACGAAAATGAGCATGGATTGAGGGAGGTGGAAGCCATAGGTGAAGACGGGTGGCTTGGCAAGGTTGGCGTAGTCGCGTGGAGTGCGGGCATTCATTAGCCAGACAGGATAGAGTGCGACTGCTCCGAACTCGAGAAGTCGAAATGGAAAAAAGCCAAAGGCTTGGAGGACGATTAGGTTGAGGTAGAAGGGAGACAAGGTCTCGAGAGACTTGGCGATCGTGTATGCGATGAGTCCAGTGTCTTTAATTAGGTCTTTGAAGTCTTGCCAGAATTCTAGAAAGGTGGAAGCGGAGCCAAAAATGGAGAAGACAACAAACAAATTGAAGAAGGTAAAGAAAAAGTTCTTGGAGATAACAGACAGTTCGATGTCTCCTTGAGAGGTCATGCCTTGCTGATTGGCAAGCCAGGCATAGAGGAAGGGGGCCAAGACGGAGAGCAGGGTGAAGATGAGGGTGGGGAGACCAGAGCTGATGAGTGACTTCGCAATCGCGTGATTGTCGAGTGAATCAGCCAAGCCCGGGAAGATCTCGTCCAGGGTCTCGGTGCGGAGCAGCAGCGCTAAGGGTACCAGCAACACGGCCCAGAAGATGGTCAGGAAGCCGATGAAGACGGTGACTGACCAGGAGCGTATCATGCGGCTATTTCTTGACAGATACGTGTTTTTCCACACTACGTATACAGGAGCCGGCGCCAGACTGGCAATGAAGGAACCTGGGTTGGGGTCGAGAATGGCCTGGACAGCCATCTGGCAGGCCGCGGTCGATTCCATGGTCACAAAGGCCAGAGCGGTAGGCGTGAATTCTTCGGTCCTTAGGAGCCTGATCTGTTCGTCCAGCCTTCTTAGCTTCTCTTCATAGTAGTCAATTGCGTCGACGCTGCGGCTGTGGAGCTTCAGACGGCCATAGCGGATCCTGTGTTTTGGGCGATCTCGGACAATGTCGTGAACATGAGTGGCGTCCATCTCCGAAGCAGACAAAAGAGCGGTGCCTTCAGCAACATTGCCATTTTCACGCGGATATCGATGCTCGCGATGGCTGTGTCGCAGCCGCGGGTACTGGCCAACGTATTGTGTCCAGGCGGTTTCGAACTGGCCAAGACAGCGCTTCCGCTGGTCCATTAGTTCGTCCAACTTGCGCAAATCTCGACACAGGGCCACGCTGTCCACTTTGCCAATCTGGAGGTCCTCAATAAAGTCTCGGATCCGGTCCTCCGACCTCATATTGGCGGGGATGCCAGAAAGACGAAGAGTACGGTCGGTGGTGGTGGACTGACTACCCAAATAAGCCTGCCTGATCTTGATGATGCGCCTGGTTTCCTGGATGAGCAGATAGATGGCCACAAAAGTGAAGAAATATGCAAAGCCGGTATACATCCAGAGGTAGCCCTTGTGCTTCTCCGGCTTGTGAGTCTTCTTATCGTCCAGGGTCAGCGCTGCGAAAGCCAAGATCTGGTCAGATTCAGACGCGTTGTGGCCGGGCCAGGAGAAGGGCAATTCACCGGTGTAGCGGGCGTTGACGGGCAGGATGATGGTGATGCACAAGAAGAGAGTGACAATCAGGTACTTGGTGGCGTAGCGGAAAAAGGCCAAGAAGGCATAGGCATCGAGGCCGGCCGAGGCAAGAACTTCGTCCTGCGAAATGCCGTAGACGACAGGGATCCACCCAAACAGACTGTCAGGCAGCTCCGGCAGGCGAGAAGCGGCATTGGACTGCTTTTGACGTGCCAGGTAGAGTGTGGACCACCGGGGCCGGAGGAGGCAGAAGGCCAGGAAGGCGGTCGATCCGAAGACGATGGAGATAACCATCTGCACCCAGAAGTCGCGCTGGTTGTCTTTGAGAAACTGGTCGGTCCATTTGATAGGCGGTGTGGGCGAGGTGCTATTGCCGGCAGCGAAGTAGGAGGAGAGGGACATGCGGGACGGTATTGGCGATTGCATAGGGTGCTCGCATGCTGCTGGCCGAGACTAGCCGCTAGGAGGTAACCAGTGGAAAGGGCGGAATGAAAGGGCGGTGCAATACTCAGCGGCGACAGCGACAGCGACAACAATGGCCACAGCGCCAGCGATGATTGACCACAGCGGCAACCGCAGCGGTAACCGCAACGGCAACCGCGGCGGGAACACCCGGGACGTAATCCTTGGCGCTGGGACTCGGCAAAGATTCCTCTTTCAGCGGCTGCTGGCGGTCCGTGCCAAGCCGCGAGCCAGCCAATCAGCGTGCGGTTATTCTCTTTCCTTGAACGCAGCTTCAGACGTTCCTATTGCTCCTGCCGCGAGCCTGCCTTCCGCCCTCACCGCCGCCCTTCTCCTCTTCTCTGCTTCGCCTCGTTTCCTCCGACAAAGCGCAGGTCTTGTCGAGGTTGGCCCGGGCTCCTTGGCACGATGTTGCACAACGCCGGCTCGGCGTTCCGCACTGCGCGGTTAGCTAGCCGCCAGCTTGTGAAAAGAGCTACATCGGTATGTGCACACACCCCAATCACGGCATCTGCACTCCTACACAGCAGCAGCGACCCAGAGCCGTACAGCCTGGGCCGGTGTGATGCGAGCTGATGACTGTGAGGGATGCATGCGACTGACCTGCCTGCGATAGAGAGCTTCGTCGACCTCGTCCGAATCCTCGGCTCCACCGTTCTACCTGACAGCCACGGCTGCCGGTGCTACGGCGGCTGCCATTGGCTCTGCAGCATGGTACTACACGTTATATGGCCAGGAGGCGTTTGCCATGACGCCTGCTGAGGAAGGGTGCGTCATGCTGCCGCTTTCGGTTCCGCTGCCTATGCTCCCGCTAAACAGGCTCTAGTCTACACCCGACCCAATATCCCTGGGAGCACACCAAATGGAACAAGACATACGACCACGCCGCGCTCCGAAGAGGCTTTCATGTCTACCGCGAGGTGTGCGCGGCCTGCCACTCGCTCAAGCGAATCCCCTACCGCGAGCTGGTCGGTACGCTCCTCACGGTGGACGAGGCCAAGGCATTTGCCGAAGAGAATGAGTACGACACTGAGCCCAACGACGAGGGCGAGATCGAGAAGCGGCCTGGCAAGCTGTCGGACTACCTGCCTGCGCCGTACAAGAACGACGAGGCTGCCCGAGCGGCCAACAACGGTGCCCTTCCTCCTGATCTATCGCTCATTGTCAAGGCCCGACACGGTGGATGCAACTACATCTTCTCTCTGCTGACCGGCTATCCCGAGGACGCGCCTGCAGGTGCCACCGTCCAGTCTGGCCTCAACTTCAATCCCTACTTCCCTGGCACTGGCATTGCTATGGCTCGGGTCTTGTTTGACGGCCTGGTCGAGTACGATGATGGCACTCCGGCCACGACGTCGCAGATGGCAAAGGACGTGGTTGAATTCCTTAACTGGACAGCTGAGCCTGAGGCCGACGACCGGAAGAAGATGGGCTTCAAGGCTTTGATCCTGACAACCGCTCTGTTCGCGCTCTCCGTCTGGGTCAAGAGGTACAAGTGGTCTCCGATCAAGACCAGAAAGGTTGTGTACAGGTAAGCCACGAACCTATTGCTGATCGCACACGTGCATGCTGACAACAAAACAGCCCCCCGTCAGAGGCAAGGAGACCAAGGTGATGGGTAAAGTGACCGAAGGTGTGGGTGGAGAGGACCGTCTCATAGAGTGGACTGGCCTGGGAAGAGTCTTTTGTACCAATGCACATAGCACGCTTCAGATCTCGTTCCAGTCTCCTTCGTCCTTCGTCCTTCACCCTCTACCCAATTAGGATAAGCTCGATCGTCTTCATCTATAAGCGATAACTTTTAGACGGAAGTACCCGTATTCGACGCTGGATTGATCTTTGTGAAACAAGGGCGGGAAGAGCCCTAATGCTTCCACAGCTTCACTGTCTTGTCCTTGCCCCCACTCACCACACATCGCCCATCCTGGCTCCAATCCAGCGCAAACACTTCGTCCTTATGACCGGGCAGGTCCTCCTTCAACTTGGCAGTGCGAACGTCCCACACCTTGACCGTGCAATCCTTGGATGCCGACGCCACCAAGCGCGAATCCGCGGACCAGGCCACCATGTACACGGCGCCCACGTGGCCGCGCAGCGTGGTGATAAACTTGCCGTCGCGCCCATTCCACAGCTTGACGCTGTTGTCAAACGATGCTGACGCGATGTACAGCCCGTCTGGTGAGAAGGAGACGTGCAGTACTTGTTTCTGGTGGCCGATCAGCCGGGCCAGTGGCTTGACCGCCGCGTTCGAGTTATCATCGATCGCTGACGGGTCCCACAAGAAGATGGTGTTGTCGTCAGACGCGGACAGCAGCCGTTCGACCACCACCCCGTCCTGTAGTGCACCTTGCTCGTAGCGTTGCTTTGCCTTGGCCACTCGTTCTTCCGCTGAGTCGACCACTCGGCCCGTGTGGTCGTGGTACGAGGTGCCGAGGGTGAATTCGGAGGACAGCGCGAGGTGGTTAACCCAATGGACATGCGAGGACAGCGTGTGCATGCATTTCCACGACCGGCTGTTCCACACCTTGATCGTCTTGTCCTGTGAGGAGGTGAAGATCCGGTGGCGCCCACCCCAGCGCACGCACGACACTGAGCTCTTGTGCCCGGACAGCGTCTGTTCTATTCGCCGCAGCGGTACGTCCCATATCCGCACTGTCCCATCCTTGGACGCTGAGGCCAGCCGTGGCTTGCCAAGCCTCTGAGTGTGGAATGGCTCCCATGCGAGGCTGGTAATCCACTTGGTGTGGCCCTTCAGCGGCCCCCCGAGCGCTTCTCCCGTTTGCGGGTCCCATAAACGCACTGTGTTGTCCATGCTACCCGTTGCCAGCAGCTTCCCGTCTGGCGACCATGAAACCGTTAGCACCCAGCCGCTGTGACCCTTAAGTGTATGCAGCGGCGTTCCTGTGTCGGTGTCCCATATTCTCGCGCAGTTATCTCCACTGCCTGTCGCCACTCTGGACGAGGTCGCCGGCGAAAAGGCAGTGGCTAGGATGGCTTCGCCGTGGCCGGCTATTGAAGCCGAACATCTGGAAACGGGGCGTACCCTGAACACTGCCTGTGGGACATATTGAAGTACGACGACGTCTTCCGTACTCTTCAGCCCCGGCTTGAGCACCGACGAATACAGATCAGTCTGCACGTCGACCACCTCGCCGTCGGCGGCACGATCGTTGCGGAAGAAGAAGCGGTAGGGCAGCTTTTCACCCGCGTCGTTGCCTTGCAGCGAATTGAGCAGCGTCTCTAGATTCTTGACAGTGGCATCTTTAACCGGTACTGCCACTGAGGAGCCTGTTGTCTTGCCGGTGCTCTGGTCGACAAATTGGATCCTCACGCTGCCCAGTCCGTCGGGGATTCTGGCCGCCTCGGCCGCGGCTTCTGCACGCTCCGCCTGTGCAAGTTTCTGGCGCTTACTCGGTGGTGGCACGAGAGTGGCCATTTTATATCTTGCGCCTCTTCTTTACTCTTGCTCGCCGCTTACAGGCCTCGATATTTTGGCTGTCGGTGCGCCTCGCGTAGTCAGAAAAAAGTTGGGCCTTGGAGATCGCCCGGATTTGAAATCCGCTAGCGGATCTTGGCATCAATTATCATTATGTAAGCGATATTAAGTAAGCATAAGTTGAGGTGGCCGCCGTCGATATTAGTCTGAGAGTACTGGCTATGAATATGTTGAACGTTTGTCCGTCTTCTCTTGACGTTGACAAGATAGAACAGCACCATGACGGCCTTGGAGATTTAGTTGCTAAACCAGATATGTTACTCGCTATCCGGGCAGATGCGCCATGGTATCTTAGCCAGATCGGCCTAACCCGCTCCAGCACTTGAGAACTTTTGTCGACACAGACAGATGTCTCTTTGCAGTATGATTGCAATTGCTGATGCACTTAGTGAGTCAAATGCATACGTTTGGTCTGTCACTCACTTTCGCGAGCTACCACGCATTCTTGCCGAACGAGCTGGAGTAGTCAATTTACACCTCTCTGTCGATATCAGCGATGACATTTGTCTTGTCAAGATGACGTACAAGATCTCTAGAGGGCCTGAGGAGACTAAACGATATGGAATTGCTGTAGCCAAGGCCATGAACTTGCCGCAAGACGTTGTCAAGATTGCTGAAGCTGTGCCTGGACATCTTAACGAGGAGAATGACAGGAGAAGCCGAAATGGGAAGGCTCTAGCAATCGCTCGCGGACGAAAGCTGGTGCTCGCTCTGAGGTAACAGCTTGAGCAAGCTCGCGAGAATTTGAAGGTGGGCAGGAGCAAGGAGGAGACGAGAGTTTGGTTGAAGACCTTGCAAGACGAGTTTGTTGTCAGACTGAGCGTGATTGAAGCCGAGATGAGGGCATGTACTATCCACGAGGATCGAGAGGACGAAGAGCCAAGTGCAAGTGGCACTTAGATGACTACGGGCTATGGCTCTGATGCGGGCACCGTCATAGTGCCAAGCAATGATTTCACTTCTGTTGCTGCTAGAGTCAAGATGGAGCATGATTTTGGTGACGCAGATGAACAACTCTGCTAAGCCATAAGATGAAAGCCATGATGTAAGAGATAGACAACAATACTTCTGAACCCAGATATAGCAGGCTAACGGCAGCTCTTCTCAAGGCATTAACAGGTATTCCATGCAGGGCAATATTGCTAGGCTAGCTCATGCCTCTGCTCAAGCCAGAATCGTCGGTGTCGGCGAGACGCATTTGTTACAGCAAGGCCCTAAGGCCGGCATCGTTGCCTTTGTCGAGGCCAAGAAAACGGATGACTTGACCGAGATGGTCGAAGCCCCAGAAGCCCTGCACCTCACCCTTCTCATTCGTGCACTGAAACCAGGGCAATCCAAACGCTCCGATACGGAAACTCTCCTCCGTATTCTCAAGCAAGCGCTTCTTCGCCTCCGGACTGGCAGCACCCTTTAGCACCTCGTCTGCCTTCCCCGCACCCAACACCTTCTCCAACACGGCCCGAATCCCCTCAGGCTTGCCCACCTCGGCATTCGCATTCACCCAGTGACTCTCAAACAGCGCATCCAAACAGCCGACCAGCTGCTCCGGGTACTTGATCTGCACGCACGACAGTGCTCTCATCGCTGCAAGCGTCAGTATGGGGAAGCCCACAGGCACCTCATTGGTGACGGGGATGTTGAACTGCTGCGCCCACCGCAGTCGCTCTGCACTGATCCACTTGTCCTTGTTTTTGATCTGGATCGGTGGTGTGTTGTTGCACGCCTTCATCAGGCCCCCGAGTAGGATGGGCACGTACGACACTTCGACCCCTTGGAAGATGGGATGGTGCCGCAGCATGTAGTATCCCAAGTAAGCGAATGGCGACACGATGTCCACATACAGTGTAATCTTCGATTTGGCCATTTTGATTCTTGTGATCTGTGTGTGTTAAGGAGTGGTTGTGATTTGTGAACAAGGCAAGTGTATCCGTCCGGGCGAAGCTAATATAGGACCTTGAAGTTACAGGACGACGGCTCAGTAAGTTAACTTGCTGTTATTACGTTACTACTATGCACTTTATTTTGATCAAATCAAGCTAACTCGTTCGTACGAGCAGCCGAATTCTACCACGATGACCATCCTCTTCGACCAGCACCTAGCCTAAATAAGTAATTGCGCGCGCCTTGTGATCGCTGACGGACTTGAGCGGTGACCAGAAAGGGGAATGAAAGTGTGTCTACTAATTAAGTTACTAATAAAATAGAATGCTCGATCAGAGCCTGCTTACTTCCTGACTCCCACTATCAGAAGAATTATCATCATGACATCGCCAACAACACAGCAGCGGACCCAAGGGCTCCTTGAACCCGCCATCCTGCTCTATTTAGCCGTCAAATGTGAGGACAGCACCCACGCACGGCTCGTGGCCTTGGCAACTATGGTTACTTGAGTACAATACCTATTAACATGGTGTGTATAGCATTCGTTTTGACCTTGATCGACGCGCTCGTCTGGCGCAAACGACATCTGTCTGATGTTCGCGATGATGCTTTTGCTCAATTCTGGGATTGGATCACTCGTAAGTGGACTGCCTTCTCAGCATCATCTAATTATTGGTGTACACACGCCTTTCAAAAAAAAAAAAAGAATATCACTCGTCGAAAAAAAAAATATTAAATGTCAACCAGCTCCCCGAGACCCAAACCAGCCTCTCGAGGGCTCTGCAGCGATAATATCCCAACTTCTACCATCCGCCGAAGGCATCGTCCTCGAACTCGGCCCCGGCAGCGGCGATCAGATCCAGAACCTGAAGCCGGCACGGAAACAGATCACCAAGGTGTACGGCGCCGAGCCCTGTATCCCCTTGCACATACCCCTGCGCGCGAACGCACGGTTGTCGGGCTTTGGCGAGGACAAGTACGAGATCGTCAGCGCAAGTGCCGAGAAACACAGCCTCCTCGCCGGCTTGGACCAGGCCGGCCTCCTTCCACCCAAGGCCAAAGCTAGCCATGGCCAAGGAGGAGTGTTCGACACAATCATCTGCGTGCGCGTGCTCTGCAGTGTGGATAATCTCGAGGAGACGTGCGACACGCTGTACCGGCTGCTCAAGCCGGGCGGCAAGCTGCTCTTCTGCGAGCACGTCGTCAACCCCTGGCGCACCGCCAAGGGGAGCGGCCTGGCGAGGGCCCTGCAGATTGTCTACTCGCTACTGGGCTGGACCTTCTTCGTCGGCAACTGCCATCTCACCCGCAATACGGGCCAGGTGCTTATCAATGCACCCAAGGGGTGTACCGCTGGGAGCTGGGCCGAGGTCCAGCTGGACACGCATTTTGGCTGGAGCTGTCTCCCGTATGCTTCGGGGACGCTGGTCAAGTGAAGTCGAGCCCAGGACTGGTCATAGTTTCCACTGAGGCGTGGGTTGCGCATCCTACGTACGCACTGCACTGTATGACGAAAACATGAAGCGTGACTAGAGTACGACTCGCTTGGCAGGTTGCGGTTTTATTGTCGAATAATGGGCAGTGCGGCCCGGGTATCTTGCTGAGTAACCAAGTGTCCATTTTGGGATCATGGATGCTGTTGTTGTCGTAGATCTGAGGCTTCATATATTCAAAAGTACGTGTATCTCAAATCACTACTCTAGTTCCTTTCTCCAGTTGTGGGAATGTCTTGCCAATGATGATGTCGCTGTCGTCGTCGTCGTCGTCTTGACTTCACAATGAGATTGACCTCATACTACATCCGTCTCCTCCCGAGACAGGCCGCACAAAAGTCCTTATACACTGTCACCAATCCATGCTCACATTTTGCTCGCTCTGCTCCCACTCAACCAAGCTTTGTTGGCTTGTCCTTGATGGGAATTTCCGAGCCCGTCGCGCTCTTGTATTTGTCTCGGATGAAATCGGAAATTTGTTCATCTTTGGCCTGTTCAATAGCGGACTCGTTGTCCTGCGGACCTTGATGGAGGATATGCTCTTGAACAAGGTCCACACCTGTCTTGGATGTTAGCACTTTTTATGGGCTCAGAGTGGAAGTGAATGTGGTGTCGTGTGACCAAGTTAAGGCGGCCTTGGAAATGTGACACACCTTTGTCAAGCAAGTCCTCGTCCTTCTCACTCTCCTTTCCCCCGCCAGCAGCGCTGTTGAGCTTATCACCCAAGCCGCTGAGGATGTTGCCTCCTTCCTTTCCCTGTTGGCCCTGGCCCTGGCCACCAGCCAAGGAATTAATGGTGCTCGTAATCTTATCCATACTGCTAGTGCTGTCTCTGCTTCTACGACTGGTGTGTCTGGTCTTCTGTGAGCGTGGTTGCGTTCCCGCGAGGTAATGAGCGTAAGTAGGATCGGTAAAGGTTGAGGAAGAAATTTTGAAGGAGTTAGCTGGATATTTGTGAAAATGACAGTCGGTGGTGCTCAGTTGCGAGCGTTCACTGGGAAGGTGGGGTGGACGATCTGAAGGCAGTCAATCTGAAATTTGATTCGGGGAAGGAGTCTTGGATGACGACGATGTGACACGGTAATGACTGATAGGTCTACCACTGGAGTGAAGCCAGAGGATAAAGATTAACTCGGAATCTCCGATCAGAGGACAGCGGCGTGGGATGGATCGTCAAGTAGCATCCAGCCCCGTGCCCCGCTGCCTAGAGGGCATCCAGTTACATTAACTGCCATGCCTTGGCGCACGCGCCTTGGGAGCTGAGGAACTGGCATGGGGCGGAAATAGTCGGGCACCATGCCTGCTCGGTCCTGCTGCCCTTCGGTGTTCTGGCACCCCGCAGCACTGTCACGGCTCTCCGCTTCGAGCGGCGTCCGCCAAAAGCACCGATGTCAGACTTCTATTTGCCGAGCTGGCAAGGTGTGATCATCGCAGATTACATAAAGCTCGTAGCACCGCAATTGGTGTTGGGCTCCATTATGGGCTCCAAAGGCAGTCTGCCGATTAATAGAGGGAAGCTGTTGATAAGTACTCTGTAAAGAAGGGCAGAGGAACAGGGAAGAGAATGGGTCTAGCTTCTTGTGGGGGTTGACGCATGGTAAGCGACCACAGGGCCGAATCCCCTGAATCTAGGTAGTCAGAGGAGCAAGGTGGAGGAGGAAAAGATGTTTTTATGTATTAAAAAGCGGGTTTATGGAGCGAATGAGCGTGTATAACGAGTGGCTAGGTCCGCTGTGCTCCAAATGGGGCCATCTATCCCCACTTAGAGTGAATGAGTGTGCGAAAACAAAATGGCCATGAGACTGCATCCTCAGCAAATCGCTGGGATGAGGATGACGAGCGCATACCATGGCTCTAGTAGGTCTAGTAACCAAGCAATGCAGAAGCACCTGGCTCGCTACAGATGTAGATGACTTGATGGTTGTCCGTAAAGCCGTTGAATCTGGTGGCAGAGCATTTGGTGTAAGCGCCCATATTTTCGAAGAACAGCCAGTCACCCACATCGACCTCGCCGGGTAAGAAGTGGCAGTCGGTGATGACGTCGATGCCATCACAGGTCGGACCCCAGACGGAGTATTCAGTCATCTTCTCAGTCTGGGACGCCGTGTACAGCACTTGGGGGACAGGATGCTGGTGGTCGAAGATGATGTTGGAGAAATTGCCGTAGACACCATCATTGAGATACAACATGTACGCAGCCTCGTCAGACACTGAGTCACGAACTTGGCGCCGAGCAATGACATTCGTTGCCAGGGTGAATGCGTTCGAGGCGTAGTAGCGGCCAGGCTCTCCAATGATGTGAACATCCCCAGGGAAATAGTCTTCGAGGGCATCGTTGAGCGCGGTTGCAAAGGTCTCAAAGGTCTCATCAACGAACCCGCCGCCAACATCGAGCATGTTGAGGGCAAATCCCAAGGCTTCAGCTTCGTCGAAAACAGCTCGAGCTTCGGCAACGGACGTGCGGAAGGCACGTGGGTCGCTGGCACCGGAGCCGACGTGGAAGCTGACTCCAACCAGATTCAAGTCCAGGTCTCGAGCCATGTGCAGCAAGTCGTTGGCATCGGTAAGGCTAGCCCCATATTTGGCGCTGAGTCGGCAGAGGCTTGATGAATCATCAGTCAAGATGCGAAGCACCAATTCAGCTTCGGGATAGCAGTCCTTGATCTTCAGCAACTCGTCCGAATTGTCGAATGTCATCATTTTGACGCCGACTGTGCGAGCATGGCGAAGGTAGGACTTGGTCTTGCAAGGCTGAGCATAGATGATCCGGCAGGGTTCAATGCCAAGCCCTAAGACTAGGTCAATTTCTGCCTTTGACGCACAATCAAAACTTGTGCCCAGCTTTCCCAACAAGCGCAACACTTCCTTGTCCGGGTTGCACTTTACGGCTAGAGCGATGTTAGAATGTGCATGCAAGTCCCCAAAAGGACAGACATACCGTAGAATGGCTTGACTCTGCCAAGATTCCTTTTCCAGCGAAGGTGCTGGCGGTAGACCTCACCGAGATCGGCGACATAGAATGCATCCTCCTCTCCTGGCTCACACGTGTCGACATTGATTTGGGCAATGTGCTCCTTCAGCACCTTCTGAATCAGACCTTTGGAGGCAAAGCCTGTCGCATCGGCCTTATCGTCGCCATAATGATGATCGACAAGATTGATTTTCTCGTCAAAAACGGGCTTTTCGTTAATGTTGAGGATGGCCGAAGGTGCCATAACCATGCAACTGGTTGGATGAATAAAGTTGACTTGCCCTCACACACCTGTTAGGGAGGTTTAAGGTCTGCCCCAATGCAGCGTTGGGGACCTTGCCTCTGCGACCCTTCCTCGGGAGGAGGAAGAATCTCGAGAGTGGTCCTATGCGGCAGCTGGAATTGAGGATAAGTCTGGGTAGGTTCTTGGAACAGCTCAAAAAACAAAGGCTGTGTGGAAGGTGTAAACTTCAGTAGGTGGTCGAGTGTTGAGAATGTGGCGGTGCTTGAGTGTGGATGCAGTTTGAAAGCGAAGACAAAACGACAAGGCTGCCGTGATGCTAGTGCCTTCAGAGAAGCCAAAGACAGCAGGAATTGTTGAACGCAGAGCTGTTTGGGCGGTCGAGAGCAGAAGTTGACGTCCGATAATGCGGAAAAGCCAACGTCGCAGTGATGAGATATTTATCTAGTGCGAAATCCCCATGGCCAAAATTTTTGGAAATTTTGGATCTATTCGATGAGCGCTAGTGCCGCCAAGAGTAACACTATCGTCCAAAGGAGGAGAGCTTCTGATTCGCCAAACCACGGGCGCCAAGCACGTGATGTGGAGTTGTTCTGGCCGTCTGAGCGATCCGTTGCCTTCGGCCACGGTCGATGAGACTTGGTAGCCGTAAGGCGTAGGTCATTCCCGAAAAATGAGATTTATGATTCGCCTGTAGCGCATTGTCAAGGCTGCAGACGATACTCATAGAATTCGATCGCAGGACCGGCCTCGTCGTCATCACTTTTAGAACAGGAAAGCTGAATGGTGTCGGTCGCGATTGTAGTGAATTTGGCTTGGCGCATTTGATCGAAAAAGACCTGATCTGCGGAGTGGCGGTGTTTGTAGCCCACTAGGATCAATGGCACCGGAGTTTGCTTGGACAGTCGCTGGAGAGTTTCTACCAAATGCACACTGCTGTCCGGGTTGTAGATGCAGTCCGAGACAAGAATGATATCATATTGCGTACTCGTACTAGCCAAACACTCGCTCCAATCAAGCACCATTGCCTCTAGACGTGAGCCTGCTGCAGGAGCTGCAAGGCGAATGTTGCTGTTGAGGATATCTAAAGCGTCATCAAGATCGGTTAGCAGGACGTCGCTCTTGACCAACTGCGCAAAAGCAATTCCGACAATGCCACATCCTGCTCCAAGCTCGATGACACGAAGAGGCCTCTTCCGTTTGCGCAACAGCAGCTGCTGGAGCTCAGAAGACGTTTCGGTGGTGGAAAAGACATGGTCAAAGAATCGAAGGAAGCCCAGGCTGGCATCCCAGATGTGTCGCGCGATCGAATCACCGGTTTCCTCCAACACGCGCAGCGCCGATCCGTTGGACATGGTTAACCGGCGCTCAACCATAGGTTCAGCACGCTGTTTGTCAGTGAGGACGAATTGCGCACTCCATACATCGAGAACTTTGGGGAAACGGCCGTCATCAATAGTGGTCGTGTCGCTTTTGTTGACAGCTACATGCACACAGCCATCTCTGGAAACATACTTACCAGGCAGGACCAGGGAGATCTTGAGTGCACGGGAATAGCTGGGGCACACAAAGTCTTGGCTTTGGAAGACCTTGCAATGGTGCAACCCATCCACAACACGCGCTCGAAGAGTCAAGTCACCTGGGTAAAAGTGGTCGCCAAGATCAGTTGTCGCGGCCAGGACAGCATTTACAGTCAGAGAAGACCGTGGGCCTTCTGCTACCTTGGGTGGACTGAGAAAGCGAAGGTAATGCATCGCCAGGCGTGGAGGTGTTGAAAGAATAGCGGAGAGGAGGCGATTTTAAAGTTAGGCGGCGCCAAGACCACTTGCCCCGCCCTTGCCGGACACGGTCACGTGCTCGGCTTCACATCCCGCCTTGTGCACCACATGTGCACTCATACGTGTCAAGGACCTTGAGCGGAGAGGTTCGATGACTTGACATGGAATAACAGATCTCTCTTCACTCTCTGCTTGTGCGCGATTCGAGTCCTGCATCAAAGAGGCCACTTGGCCTTCCCCTTGCTGCCGCGGCTACTCCGGAATGCGCACACGATGAATCCGGAGTTACGGCAGACACTCAATGCCATCTCTCACAACTTTGAATCGGCGAATCAGGCTGCACAGGAGAACATCTACACCTTTACCCAGGCCTATATTGACCCTTGCCTTGGTGGCTTCAAATCATGCCTGGACGACTGCACTGCGCCCTGCTTTCACCGTGGCGACAGCTACCGGCGCAGACGGGCAAGGGAACGGTCACGGGGCCGGGCCGAGAACTTCTTTGACTTTTACGATGACTGGGACGAGGACGAAGTGAATGCGGGGACGATGTCGTGGGGAGACGACGAGCTGGACAGCCTGCTGGCGGGCAGAGGCCTGCAGTCGCAGAAACAGCCTGGGCAGCAACGAACGATGAGCTACGGTACGCATGCTCGGCTAAAGGGGCCGGCCAAGTCGGCGGACCAGGGACCGGATCCCACTATAATCCCAGGCTCGTCTTACCTCGGATTCCTGGAAAGTCTGCCATGGCGGATCGGGCAGCGCGTGCTGCGGTACCGGCCGTCGGCCGCTAATCTGCAAGAGAACCCGGGCGGGTTGAGAAAGGTCGATGCCGAGACGCAGGCGTTGGGGGAAGACGAAGAGTACGATGCGGGGCCCGGGCAGGCCAAAGTTCACAGACGGGACAGGAGCGAGACACTGAACTCGAGCTCGACGAACAACTCACTTAGCTCACGCGGCGATCTGATCCTGTCGGACGAGGAGGAAGATGCGCGAGAGATTGACGACGAGTTTGCCATCACACTGGGTCGCAGAGCGACCAGCACCTCTGGCACCTCAGAAGACCAGGTCAGTGCCAAGACGGGCTCGAGCAGAAGACGACAAGGGTTGAGGTCTCGGAGGTCGACTCGGACAGTGTCCTCAAAATCCAACAAGAGCACCAAGATGGACAGGACGGCCTCTCAGAAGAGTCTGGCTGCCAGCCAGCGCTTAGCTGCGTCAATCGAAGACCTTGAAGTTATTGACGCTCCCAGCAGCACAACGGGCGAGATAGCGCAGGACGCATCATCTGAGCACGACAAGCACCTCGAAATCGACCAGAAACGACAGGAACAAATGTTGTCGACTATGGATGGTCTCAGGCCGTCAACAATGGAAATCAAGCCATACCCTGATGCAACAAGACCAAGGGCCACTGAAATAAAAAGAGGAGAAGAGGGAGAAGAAGAAGAAGAGGGAGAAGAAGAAGAAGACGACGATGATGATGATGAAGGGACCGAACCCTTCCCTAGCATGACGGAGCCCGAGCCTCCGGATCCGCCACCGCCACCAGGATATGTTCAAAACGAGCATCCACCATGAGAACGGTCTGAGTTGATTATTTTATTTTTTATTTTCTATCACCATCTGTAGTTCTACATAACGACCCTTCCTTTTTCTTTGAACAAATCTCGTTCCCCACCTGTCCTTCCATACAGCTACCAGCTACTGGATCTCCGCCGGTAGCAAGAGAATATGGGCGTCAGAAGAGGAAAAAAGAAAGAAAGGATTCTATAGATTGTGATATGTACCTGGCCACGACGAGAAGCCGGGTGGGGGGCAAGCTCGGGAGGGAAAAGGACATGTATTTCCAGCCTGATCTGGTAAGGCGATATATATATACATATGTATATATATGTAAGTTGTAACAATAACTCATGTCAAGCAGGACCACCAGCACCAGCACCAGCACCACCAGCAGCAGTAGTAGTGGCAGTAGTAGTGATCGATCATGTGTTCTTTCTGGAGTCAAACCTTCGTATTCTTCCCGGAGCCTAGTACTACCGTATTATTACTGTAGGATGAGGTAAGCTCTTCGTGTTCGTACTCTAAACGCCCCCGCTTTCCATCACATTTTGCCGAGTTTCCGGCTCGGAATCGGATCGGAGCTTTATTCTCATTTTGTTCATTCCCGAAATTTCAAAATCTTTAATTATTAATAATTAATAAAACTAACTTAGGGGAAGCGAGCGGGCTTCGAAAATTCTACGGCTGGTATTGGCTGGTATTGGCTGGTATTGGCTGGTTGGCTTCCATCATTGTCTGGAACAAAGATGTACTGTACCATACCAGTAATGAGTTAGTGCTCCGAGTAACTAGATAATGAAAGGGAGACAAAGCGGAGAACTTAGAGAAAGAGAAAAAAGATATATACAGACATAAAAATAGAGGAAACAGTTGCTTGCCATTCTTTCTCGTGTAGGCAGTAGATTTGTATAATACATACATGCATACAATGAACATGTCAAAAACAAAACTGACCCGCAGGCCAACCAATCCACCAACCACGCGCGCCAATGTAGAATGGTCGGTTGAATGCTTGTTGGTACGTACCGTACTTTCTAAAGGAGAGAAGAAATGCCAAAAAAAACAAGACTGTTACGGGTGGCACGCTGGCAAGAGAATGGTAAGCAAAAAAGGCCGCGGCCTCCAGACTATGCAACTTGGCGGCTCTTTCTAAAAGCAAAGGAAAAAGAGAAAAACGAGAAAAAAAGGGGGAGGGGGGCAGGAAAAAGAGAGTAGAGAGAAAGAGAGGGATTGTGTCCTAGCCAAAAAAGGCGCCCTCTACTCCGCGCATCTCCTCCCAGCTCTCGCCGCGGCGCCAACTCTCTTCCATGAGGCGGCGGGCCCTGCCAACCTGACACATGCCCAGCTGCTCGGCCTTTTTCAAGCGGCGGATGACTTCCATGCGGTCGACTTCGCCCTCGGCTTCTAATCCGGCAGTGATGGTGGGAAACAAGCAGCAGGCTTCGGCGCTGCCGCCGACACGAACGGAGCTGAGGACGGTGATGATAGAGTGCACGGCTGATTGAATGGCCGGGTCCGAGCGGGGCAGATTGTGGACGCGGCGGAGCAGGTGCACGAGGCCGGCGTAGTGGAAGGCCGAGTTGGTGGAGAGCGACTCGTGGGCGTCTTGAGTCGACATCTGCACCGCGCTGTACCGGCGTTCAGGGTATTCTTGGTAATGCGGTGCATTGTGAGCGGAGGGCTGTGACGTTGAGGATGATGACGACGACAACGACGACGGCGAGGATGTAGCCGCTGGTGCTGGTGCTGGCGGTGCGCTAGTGGGGACCTTGGCTTTGGCCTCGCGCAGAGAATGATGGATACAATTCTTCTGCTCGTGGTTCATTGCGTGCTCGAGATCGCGCTTGAGTTTGTCTGCTCGGGCTTCAATGTCCGGACCGGGCCGCCAGTCGAGGCGGATCTTCGAGGTGACCGGGTCGATGCGGTGGGGTTCACATTCGCGCGCGAGCAGAGCGACTTGGGCCAGGATGGAGACGCATTTTGTGGTGAAGCCCAAGAGGCAGTCGATGGTGTAGTCATCTTCGTCTTCGAGCGATTCATCGTCGAGCGAGAGTTCCTTGGCCGTTGTCGGGCTAGACAAGTCGGTACTGGAGGACCAGTAATTTCCTGTAAACAGCGGCTCGTCGCTGCGGTTCCCCGAGAGCGAGCCCATGACGTCGAGATATGCCATCCAGCGGGTCAGGAAGAACATGACGGGGTCTTGGCGGGAGACTGAGTTTGGACCGCCGCGCGAGCGGATGATGGAGCGCGCCACACTAAGGTGGTTCTGCCACGGGATGGAGACGCCAAAAGAGGATGGCGAGATGATTTCGAGCGAGGCAAGCATGATGGCCGTGGCCAGGTTGGCGTTGGACACGTTGGCATTGGACACGTTGTCGAGCGTCCGGCGCAAGGACGGGAATACGTTGTGCACCCACACGGCAATGCGGTTAGCAGGCTCGGGTTGGGAGAGCAGGCGCGCGCGGTGAGAGGCCGAATAGGCCAGCATCAGGTTGAGCAGATTGGCATTTTCGACCGCCACTAGGCAATGTTAGGAGCATTGATCAGGCAATAAGGTTATAAGAGTGAACCGGACACGTACTCTTGGGCAGGATCGTCTTGAACGGGTTTTCTGGGCAGTCGTGGGGCACGAGAATTTTAGCCGTGTGGTTGAGGAAATGATGGAAGTAGAGCAGATTCATCGGGTTTTCCGTCAACGTCACTGGTAAAGGCTCCAACTTGCGCGGGATCTTGATGGGCACAGGCGAGGCATAGTAACCGCCGGCGGCAAAGACCTGCTGCCGGCTGACCGTGCCGAATCCAAAACTGGGGTCATCGAACTTGGCTTCGAGCCAGGAGCTGAAGTCGGCCTGGTCGGATGGGGTCTGCTCGGAGATGGCGTTGGCATCGTTGTTGTGGGGGATATCAAGGTCTTGAGCTCCACGATCATGGCCGTACAGCTCCGTCTCAGAGTACGAGATCATGCGCTGGTGCAGGGACCCACGTCGGGACGGTCCATCGTGGGTGGCAGGGTGAGAGGTGGGCCCGCCATCACTGCGTGAGCTCCTCTTCGAGATCACATCCGGCTCTTCGGACAGGAGCGAGCTCACCGAGATGCGGCGGTCGTCATCGGTCTGTATCGACGCCGCAGGCGTTAGTGGATTAGGCGCGTACACTGGATAGGACGTTGGTGTGGTTGGGGGGAAATGGACCCTGGCACCGTCTGCAATGCCATTGGCATTGTCACCGACATTGATTCCCGGCATGAAGCGATGAAACAAACTCGGGTTGGTTACGGTCGAGTCCATGTACTGTGGTGACAGCCGACGTCGCTTGGCGCTGTTGTACGGCGACGGCACCGAGTCGTGGAAATGGACTGAGCCCGATGTTGGTAGCGGCGGCGGCATTGCCGATAGGTCGTGCATACCGTTGTGGAAAGTTGCTGCAGCGCCGCCGAAGATCGAGTCCGACGGCGACGGGTAGGCCGGCATCGATATTGAGCCGCGCGGGCCGATCATGGGCCCGGCAACTGAGTCACGGCGCTGCGTCGAGCTGGGCTCGTTCCACGACGGCGTGCGGAAGCCTGACGAGCTAAGCATGGCCGCCGGGTTGACGTCGGCCGCTGCCAGCGCAAAGGTGCCGGGGAAGTTGGACATGGGCGGCAGTGCCGGCTCGGGTTGGTGATGGTAGTGCTGAGGCTGAGGCTGCAGGTTGGCCATGGCCCCAGTGGCCGGCGCTCCGTCCGCGCTGGTCGCTGTGTTGGCCGTATTGGCCGTATTGATCGCTGGCATGTCGACCGTGGAGGCCAGCGACGGCACTGCGACCGCCGGCATCTGAGTGGCCGCTTCAGGCGGCGAGAGGACGATGCGGCCAGCGACGGCGGCGGCGGCGGCGGCGGCGGCATTGTGGGTGATATTGGTTGTGGTGGTACTGGTGCTGGTAGTAGTAGTAGTGGTGGTGGTGGTGCTGCTGCTGCTGGCGCCGCCCTTAGCGTCGTCTTTCCTCTTGCTGCGGCCGTCCCAGTTGAGGCGGATGCTGTAGTCGCACACCTCGCCCTGGCGTGTGCAGTTGAGGCACGCCGGCTTTTCCTCACCGCTGCTCGTCGTCAGTCCATGCGGCTGCCGCCTAGGCCAGGTCGGGGCTCACTCACCATTTGACCTTCCTCGACTTGCAGGGCCTGCGGGCGACAGTCAGCTCTGGGTTCGGTGGAAGCGCAGCCGGCCGCAGCTTACCAGCATCCGTTCCTCGACCGCTTCTTCACCTCCTTGCCCTCCAGCTCGGCCTTCCGTGGCCGCGGCATTGGGTCGGGCGGCGGCAGACTCGAGCAGGTGCGGCCAGCGTCATGGGCGGGGCATGTGCACGGCGGCGGCGATGGCCAGCGATGCGGCGATGGAGCAAAGGTTGATCAGAGGAGGGGCTGCAGTCTGTGTAAGGACTGGGGTCGGAGAACCTGACCACAACAGCGACGCCGGTCGATGCATGCCGATTCGGCCGTCCCAAGTGCACTGAGAGGCCTGCACACACCCGCCCATTATTGGGTGTGGCCATCGGCGTACGCGAGTGGAGCTGCTGGCTTAACAATGCCTAATGCCCAATAGCTGGCGCGCTGTCCTAGGGTCACTAATTTAGCGGGCGCCGCCCCGACATGGGGGCCAGCAAGCCGGCTGACTTCGCGGTAGGGGCTCAGCTTAGGCCACTACGCCGCTGACGTGCAGCTTGAACCATCGCCCGTCGTCCCCGTAAGAGTTGGTACTACGGCTACTGTAAAGGTACTATCGGCCGCTGTGGCCCTGGCCCTGGCCCCGCTTGGCGCTGTGTTACTCTTCATGGCTCGGCAGCCAAAGCACAGAAAAGCGGTACGGCGGTACTCGGGAGTAACTAATTAGTTATTAGCTGAAGCGTCAGCTCCTCAGTTAAGCAGTGGCTTGGTGGCTTGGTGGCTTTGGTGACTCGATCGGCTCGTATTTGCTCACCTGCACACGCTGTCCCACACACACACACACACACACACGGGCGCTTTCGCTTGCCTCAATGCACAGACAGCTACTAAAACACAGCTACTAATAAACACACCACCGTAAAACCAGCTGCTCGCGATGGCAGCCCCGCTGCCCATGACGCTGGGCTTGCAGCACAGCTCTCGCCGCCTCTTGATGCCGTCAAATGCCGCGTACAAACACAGTCTGTTGTCACCTAGATCGGCCTTGCTGACGGCCACTCGGCTGTATCGAGTCCGCCATGCCTCCTCATCCTTGACCGCCCCCGCCACCACCACCACAGCGTCGGCATCGGCATCAGCAGCGGTGTCAGCATCGGCAGCTGCCGCATCGGCACGCACATCATCAAACCCGTCGCCGCCCAGGGCCATGGACTGGAACAAGTTCTTCCAGCTGCGCACATCCCGCCGACGCTACTCGCTGATCTCGTCCGCCACCGGCGCCCTCCTCTCGACCACGGGCACGATGTACGCGCTCGTTGAGCACCAAGACCAGGCCGAGAACATCCTCAAGCTGGTACCCACCGACCCAATCGTGTCGACCGGCATTGCCGTCGTCGCCGCCACCTTCCTTGGCTGGCTGCTGGGCCCCGTGCTGGGCAACAGCGCGTGGCGGCTCATCCACCGCAAGGGCCTGGCCGACTTCACCGTCAAGGAGAAGACCTTCTTTGAGCGCATCCGGAAGCACCGCGTCAACCCCAGCGGCGCCAGCGCCAACAACCCCGTCCCCGACTTCTACGGCGAGAAGATCGGCAGTGTGGCCGGCTATCGTCGCTGGTTGAAGGACCAGCGCGCCTTCAACCGCAAGCGTGGAGGCAACTTCGCGCCGGCGACTGTCTGATGATAATAATGAATGAGAAAGTGGTGCTTTTTTTCCCTCACATGTAGGAGAAAACAGGCATCATCATCACCATCTTCACCATCTTCACCATCTTCACCATCCTCACCATCATCACCATCATCACTATCTTCACCATCCTCCCCATCTTCACCATCATCACCATCATCACCATCACCATCATCACCATCATCACCATCATCACCATCATCACCATCATCACCATCATCACCATCATCACCATCATCACTATCATCACCATCATCACTATCATCACTATCATCACTATCATCACTATCATCACTATCATCACTATCATCACTATCATCACTACCATCACCATCATCACTACCATCACCATCATCACTATCATCACCATCATCACCATCTTCACCTTCCTCACCATCTTCACCATCTTCACCATCCTCACTATCTTCACCATTCTCCCCATCTTCACCATCTTCACCATCATTATCATCATCAATGCATTCAATGCATTCAATGCATCAGGCACGGCCGTTGCTCTTTCTTTCCTGTACGATATCACTGGCCTACAGTAGAGTGAGGATGAAACTTACGCATCCCAACTTCAAAATGTATCAAAACAGTGTCTGACTCCTCCCCCCTGTTCTGGTTCTGGTCTTGATTATCATCATACATAGAAAAAGCGGATGCAGGGGTATCCCATGCCATGCCATGCCCTGCCATGCCCTGCCATGCCATGCCAAGGCCAATCTATCGTAGCCGCAGTCCCTTTCCTCCGCCTCCAGACCGACCACTTGACCCTTGGCCGAGGCCCAATCAGGCCAGAAGCTCCTCGGTCTCTTCAACCACCTCATCCACCACCTCCTCCACCACCTTCTCGGCCTCCTGAGCACTGCGCACCCGCTTGATCTCCTCCTGCTCAGCCGACTCGGTCGGCAGGCCCATCGCTTCGCGCTCCTCTGCCACCAGCTCCTTTTCCTCCCGCACCCATGCCTGCCACTCAGCCAGCAGCCGCCGCCGTGCGTCAATGACCTCCTTGGCCGCGCCTTCTTCCATCTCTCTGTCAATCTCGTCAAACTCCTTGCTGTACTCGCGTAGGTTGCGTCGGATCGTCCGTTGCTCTTCCTTCGACAGCAGCGTCGGTGGCCGTGGTCGCCAGTGCAGCTGCTTGAATTTCTCAGTCGGGTGCTCTGCCAGTAGCGTGCCCGAGAAGGTCCAGATCCGATAGCCGTTTTCCATCTAAAGGCAGAGAAGAAGTCAAGGTTAGCAAGTCAAGTGCTCCAACCGTCAAACAAGCCCACCACTCATGCATAGAAGCCTGCTTACCTGATGAGTCCAGACCGAGGCCGAGCTGACCACATACCGACCAGTAGGATCCCACTCAACGTCGGTCATGCCGTAGTGCTCCTCCGAGTTCATCAGCGCCAGGTTGGCGTTCAGGTGGTTGTCCTCTGCGCGGTCGCCTTCATAGTCCAGGTCGTAGAAGTCAATGTCCGAGTGCTGCTGCACAGACACGGTGGCAACGGCGACGAAGCGGCCCTTGGGCGACCAGTAAATCCCATTGCTGTTCTTCTTGTCGAATGTCTTGACCAGCTTGAAGCCCCCCACGGCCGGTGGCTTGACCTTCTCGGGTGCAAAAAAGTGCACCGTCGTCTTTGGCAGCACGTTGGAGCCCGCAACCGCTTCGCCCGCCGTGATGAGCACGAAGCGGTCGCCCTTGGGCTCCCACGAAAAGTTGATGACCGTGTCCTTGAGCGAGTCCACAACCTCGACCGGCACGCCCTTCTCGCGGATGCGGAAGATTTCCAGGTTCGTGGCCAACGACTTCTTCGACTTGGAGTGCCGGTCGACCTTGACGCAGATGAATTTGCCTTCGGACTGCCAGTGAAGCTTGGCATCGCTCACGTTGAACAGGTTGCGAGTGCGCACAATCTCTTTCGACGGCACCGACATCAGCCCCACCTTGGCCGGATTCGACCCGATCTCGGGCGTCCAGTAGCAGAGCAGCTGCTCGTATGTCTTGACGCCCTCGCGCTTGGCCGTGTCTGGCGCCCACTCAAAATCCATGATTCCATCGATCTTGATCGAGTGTTTGTCCAGCAGATTCATATGCGGCAGTTCGTAGATCGAGATGCTTTCTTGCGGCTTCATGCGTCCCACATACTTTTCGTCCGCGGCCCATTTGAACGCCGGCCATTGCACCTTGGCTTTGGCAGGCACTGCCGCGTTGTCCGCGCCCGGAGGCGATGGCAGGTCGAAGGCGTGGAAAGACCGCAGTGGCTTGCCGTGCTTGATGTCCCAGATAATCATGTGTTTGCCGTCCTCGTCCATCGACAGTGGTCCCTTGCCTTCCTCAACCACGATCGGCTGGTGAGACCAGGTCACAAGGTAGTTTTCGTAGGGCGAGAACTCAATCAGGCTGACAAAGGGGTGCGGGAACTGCCGGATGCGTGAGAAGGACGACCCACCCCACAGCTGGACGCCCTGTTGGTGGATGCTGGCCAGATAGGTGCCTTGGGGTGACCAGTTCACAAACAGCTGCGTCCAGTGTTTGCGGTCCACTATCGATTCCGGCGCCTCCTTCTTGTTGTTCCAGAAGACGCCAACATTGTCGCCTCGGAACACCACGAACTGGTCCCGACCGTTGGCATCGCCCAGCCATGAGCGGAGATGCTCTTTGTCCGTGAAGGGCTCGATTTCCGGCGCCACGTAGTCATCGTCGATGCGGCCTTCGCGCCCAAACTTCTCCACATCCGTCAGCTTGTTGACTTGCAGCGTGTGCTTCTTGTCGAGCGGCGTGAGGTGAAGTTGTTTTGTTGCCGCGATCGCCTGCTCGGGCGTCTGGTATTCGACAAAGGCAAAGCCTTCGGAAGAGCCCGACTCATTCATGGGCATGAAGACCGAGTCCTTGCCATCCTTTATTTGGCCCACCGAGTTGAGTCTCTTTATCAGAAACTTGAAAAACTTGGCCTTCTGCTCCTCGTTGACGATAGGCAGGCCGTCGACGACGACGAATGTGTCGAGGCCCTCTTCCATGCGCACATCATAGCGCTCCTGCAGGTCGCTGAAGTCGATTTCGTCCTCGTCCTCATCGCGGACGTCGTGGTCAGACAGCCGGTCGAAGGAGGGCGCCATGGTGCCGATGCCGATGCCTGTGCCTGGCCTGGCTTGTGCCTGGATTGGACTGGACTGGATTGGGCTGGACTGGATTGGAATGGACTGGATTGGACTGGACTGGACTGGACGGGACTGGACTGGACGGGACGGGACTGGACTGAACGGGACTGTGCACTGTGGACACCGAAATGCTGGAAGGCAACGACAGTGCGCCCGTCGAGGCCGCTGGGGGCATTTTGTGGGTGGGGGTTCTGCCAAGATTTTGCCGCGAGTCAGCTCTCGGCTAAGTTGCCACTTTTGCGAGTCAGACCAATGCGGCTGTCGCCGCCCTGACGATGATTCCGAGAAACTTTGTTAATAACTTAGCGCCGCGGCGCGGGTCGCATCGCCTGTTAAGTGACTGCACGTACTTTGTCACTCCCGTTGTTCGTTGTTTCCTTTCCTGCGCAAACTTACACCTTAAAGACACCTCCCAGGCGCGACCTGCTTTGCCAGCCACAGGACAATTAAGCTGGCAGCTCCCCCGTCTCCAGCAGTGTTGTCTGCTCTGATTCCTGCTCTATCTCCGCCCGCCTCTTCCGTCAGCGCCACCGTCGATGCTGTAGCCGGCACTTCTCCACTTCGACAGCCGCGGGTCCACAGCGCTTTCCGACCTCCCCAAGATGTCGCGTGAGTTGCCTCCCTCCGGTCCTGTCTGCCATGTGCGTGTATGTGTCTGATGGTGGCAGTGCCGGATGAGGTGCGGGCAAAGTATATTGCCATCGTCGATGACATTCTCGCCGACGCTGACCTCACCACCATCTCGGCCAAGGCGGTCCGTAAAGGTATCCAAGCCAAAGTCGAGTTCGACATCACTCCTCACAAGGTAACAAAGACTGCACACGCGCGGCCATGCAACCGTCACCGAGCCTGACTTGATCTCAGAGCGCAATCAATGATCTTATCGGCACCCGCTTTGATGTCGCTCAGGCAAAGCAAAAGTCCCGAGCCAATGGGGCCGAGAAGCCTGTGCCCTCGATAGAAGGTCAAGAAGCCACGGCGGCCAGCCACGAGTCTCCCATCACCAATGGCTTTCACAAGTCGTCGGAAGAGTCGGCTGCTGATTCACAATCGTTCGAGTCGTCACCCGTGAAGCGAGATGCTGAGGACGATGATCTGTCCGATGTCGTCGATGACGTGCCTCCCAGGAAAAAGCAGAAGCCAGAGGCCGAGGACGATGCCGCCATTGCAGCCAGACTGCAAGCCGAGGAGGACCGGCTGGCCAGGCCGACTAGAGGAGGCAACAACCGCAAAGCCGCGCCAACAAAGAAGAAAAAGAAGACACCCAGGAAGTCTAAGAATCGGATAGGCTCCGATGACGACTCTGATCTCGGCGGCGAGGACAAGCCCAAAAGGCCCAAGAGCAACACCGGATTCAATGCAAGTTGCCTGTCTGCTGCGTATCCTCAGCCATGCTGACTAACAGCTGCAGAAACCGCTCAACCTCTCGCCGCAGTTGTCTGCCCTCTTAGGCGGTGCAGCCCAGCTGTCACGTCCCGAAGTCACCAAGCAGCTGTGGAACCACATCAAGTCGCACAGCCTCCAAGACCAAAGCGACAAGCGGTACATCTTATGTGACAGTGCCATGCGGGAGGTATTCAAGACAGACAGGGTGCACATGTTCCAGATGACTAAGATCGCGAATCAGCATATGTACAATCCAGAGGAGTAGTGCCGTGCACGCACTGCCCATTTACGACCCTTTTGATTTGATTTTGCTTGGAGCGATACTCGCGGGCGCTGTGCGAAGCATTTACGGTACTCACACCGACATCGTGGACGAGATGCCTAGTTTTACACAACAACGGGGAGCCTGGGAGCCAGGGAGCCTGGAGCTGGCAACAATTAAGGAAGGTGATTTTGCTCGACACTTGACGAGCCCAAGTTGGTTGGGCGTGAGCCGCGACGTGGACGCTAGGCTGGGCAAGACAGGGCAACTGAATGTGCTGCTAATCTTGCTTTGCCCTTTCTGTCCTTCATGGCCGCAAAACAAAAGTGCATTAAGTGCTTGATGTGTACAAGTCTACTAGAAGACCTAGATAATCTTCCACAACTCTACAAACATTCTTCATAGTATTAATTGCGGAGAGTGCGATCGAACGGCTTTGTGACGGGGCCACACTTCTATCGTCATACAAGCGGTGAATGAATGGTACAAAAACGGCAAGATCAATCATCCTCATCGATCCTTCCGCTTTTCACTGCAACTTCTTAGGCCCCAGTTGTCCTTGCTCCTTATCAAAGGCTGCGTATGTGACCTGGAGACTTGACAAAGCGGAGATGGCGACATAGAGGATCAACAGAAGGATAAATCCAACGAGGAAGCCCATGAAGATGCCTGTAGGACACACACATTTCAATATCAATCTAATGCTGGAGACAGCAGAGGCAACAGAAGACGTACCTGGCGTGAAGAACTGGTAACGATGGAACAACGGTCCATTGACCAGCGTCTCATTCGAGCTCCGCCTGGCCGCCAGCTCAGCAGCAGATCCCACGGCGCGCTTTAGATCAAGGTGCAGCGACTCCTGGATGTCGGATGGGTCCATTGCATACTCCTTGCCCTCCTCGACTGGCCGCTCCGGACTCGTGGTGTACAGAAGGGTGTAGTTGTGCGTGGGGATCATGTCCAGCAACGATCCAAGCAGAGCGTCATTCTGGCTAAGATCATGTTCCCGTCTCGAGTCGAACGGCGCTGCCAGCTGCACGCTGACCACGCTGCGGGGCATGTCGTATGATGCCGGGATCGAGCCGGCCGTGGCGTCGATGTCCAGCTGTGGGAGGTGACACGATTGCGCGACCTGCTTGGCCACCGACTTGATATTGACTGTGCCGATGACTTCGGGTATCGACAGCCTGCTTCTGATGTTGCTGTCTGGCTTGGTCGCTAGTCGTTGCCACAGCGAGCTGCTCGTCCTCCGCGACCGGTAGTCGTCTGCTGTCACACCCGGCTGCGACACGAGGATGTAGTAGTCTGACGGGCAGCTCGAGAGCGACTGTGATATCTCCGATGTAATGGCCGCTGCGGGTGAGATCTTTGTGGCGCCATTGAGCAGTCTGTTACATCAAAGACTATCAGCACAATACGTGGCTGGTCGCCAAGGGGGAGCTCGCCATACTCTGAAGTGCTGAACATGAAGAATGGAGATGTGTCGAGATAGGCCGAGGCCGTTGAAGCTGCGAGTGCCAGCGCGCTCAGCGAGATGAGGTGCATCGTGGTGCTAGTGCTAGTGCCGGTGCAGGTGCTAGTCCTGCGTAGGCGACTGCGAAGGCGACTGCAAAGGCGAAGGCAAATGCGAAGGCGAGTGCGAGTTGGACAACGCACCTCGAGTCAATAGCTTCCGCCGCCTGGTGCTCGCCAACTGCGGGTCAGCGAGAGCGAGAAGTGCTTGGCGGGCGCCTCCGCTTGTTCACTCCAACAATTTTATAGGCACTCCGGTCTCTCAATAAGTCTCCCACCACCTCATTGACACCTTCCTTCACTTAACCCGTGAGTGCCTGTCGAAATGGTCAGAATGGGTTGACTGAAGTATGTATTCGCTTTCTTGATTTCTTACCATCACACATTTGACTCCACTACACTCTAACTTATATGGAAAGGGACAAAATTTACAACGTTCAGATCGAGATCGAGTATTTACTGGACAGATAATGTTCTATCATAAACCTATCAACCAATCACGAGGTCAGCAGTCAGGTCACAAACCACTTCACACTGGAGTCCAAAAGGAATGTACTTGCTAGATAGATGAGTGGGGTTGGCTCCCGAAGCTATGCCTGTGCCTTTGGTTCCACTATGTTGTGCAGCCCAACCGAACAATCACCCCTGGTGAGAATGCCGTATTTGTAATTACTGTAGTCAGGAATGCCTCGGTCTTGTACAGGGCTTCTTCCCCAACACTGACTGCAATTACGGTACTGTAAGTAGACCATTCAGGACAGCTTTGCCACATTGGAAATTTGAGAATTGGCATCAGCCCAATGACGTACGCTGGGCTAGGAGACGGAGTGATTGTTGATCCGATCTATCAAAGGCGACAATGTATAAGAACTGAGAGGACGTACAATGTGAGGGCAATTCTGGATCAAGGTGCACTACAAACTGAAAACTATGGCAACCGACATGCTCTGCATCACAGCCCCAAGATATACAGATCCGTCGAAGTATGAGCTCAGTCGGCTCCCTGTACCGACCCTCTCAGAACCGACAGAAATCTTAATTGAAGTTCACGCAGCAAGCATTAATCCTATTGATGTGAAGAAGGCTTCTGGTGTGATGAAGCTGGTCTTGCGCGATGAGTATGCCCTCTTATCCTATGTTCCTGGATGTATAGCTCATAAGTACCGAAGATTCCCGTATAAGATCGGCTTCGACTGCGCCGGCATCGTGTCGGAGCTTGGGAGTCGCGTGACGAGGTTCAAGGTGGGTGATGAGGTGTATGTGCGGCTGCCGGAAACCAGTCGGGGTGAGTCCATCGCGGTCGCAATTGCGGTGGTTGCACTCTTACTCTTCTGCAGGCTCATGGGCCGAATATGCCAAGTGCCAGGAATATTTCATTGCCCCCAAGCCAAGGTCGTTGGACTTTGGAGATGCAGCATCGTTGCCGTTGGCAGCGATGACTGCACTACAGGCGTTGCGGCTGTACAAGGGTTCGTTGGAGGGGAAGACGGTGTTTGTGCCTGCTGGATGTGAGCTGCTTTCCCCCCCCCCTTTCCTGTATTCGAGGACTCTGCTCATTTGAGAAGTAAGCGGCACTGGCGCCTACGCCTGCCAATTAGCCAAAACTGTCTTCCGCGCCGGCAAAGTCATCACGACGGTGTCGACGGCGAAGGTCCCCAAGGTGCCCGAGTTACTTGGTGAAGGGGTAGTTGATCAGGGTCTGTCACCTCCGCCTTCGTTCCCAGAGTCGTCACATTGACAGGGTATAGTAATTGACTACACCAAAGAAAGCCCCACGACCGCCATCCCGCGCGGATCCGTTGACTTCCTCCTTGATACTACCGGAGAATCCATGCAGTTCCTCTCCCTAATGGTCCCCTCCACCAGTTCCATTGTATCAATCTCAACACTCCCTTCCGGCACGCAACTTCAGAAATCGCCCCTCATGCAGCGGCCAGATATGCCACAGCTGCCGTGGTGGGGATTAATAGTCTTAAATCTCCTAGACACAGTCCATAGGTTGAGGGCGAGAAGGTGGAGCGTTGAGTATCAGTACATGGTCTTGGAGTCGAGTGGGAAGGATTTGGTAGAGATTGCTGGCTATGTTGAAAAGGGGTTGCTGAAGCCAGTTGTCGGGACTAGGGCGGACTTGAAAAATATTGAGAGCGTGAGAAAGGTCGCCGGCATGGTTTATTCGGGCAAAGGGGGGCTTGGGAAGGCGGTTATTAAGGTGCGGTAATGTTGTGAATGCGGCAGAGGAGGTATATCGGTTTTTCTGTAAGCTAGCACGTACTTAGACCAGGACTACTACATCGAGAAGAGCAAGGACAAGTTCTGACTTGTGTATTGTACAAGACAGGCAGTGGTTGTACTATAATAACACAGCAAATACAGACATATTGAGTGCCAAGGAACTCCACGACCACCCACCACCCCTTTTGGCCAGCTTGACAGAACGCCGACGCCCAGTTGTACCAAGTAGGGCCATTCTGTCATCAGAACTCACTGGATTTCCGCATTTCGAATATTTTCACCCGTATCTGTCCCGGAAGAGGATTTGATGCAATCGTATGCCCCTTGAATCAGGTTGTTGTTCCCTGCTTATACCGATTCAAATCAGTCCTTGGTTGAACTCTGGCATCGTCACGGTTGAAGCTAAAGTGGAAGTGCGGAATGATCTAATCCTAGTATAACTTAACTTATTCGGCTTAGCATAAGCGCTAACTTACCATGCCAGCCCGATTAACCTCGGGACTTCTCAGCACTTCAGGAATTCTTGAGATCAAGGTGCTTAAACAGCGCATTTCTAAGGAGTAAAATTAAAGTCGTCGGTGCCCAGAGTTGCGCCGCAACTTCAGCTCAGCGGAGCAAAGTCATGCCGGTTCATGTGTAACATTAGTGGCAGCTCTCTAGTCCAATACTGGTAGCTCACGCTGCAACACCCTAGTGTCCGAAATTATCAAATAAAAAATGGGAATATTCTCTTAGGTGCTAGCTTCCTTCACTGACAGGGACGTGTCAGATCAATTAGCGAAGATTTCCGTTGTGACAGGGGCCACCAGCGGCGTCGGAGAGCTGCTTGCTTGTATCTTGTCCTCCAAAAATGCGAAGGTTCATCTTGCAGCGCGGTCAGCTAGCAAAGTGGAGAAGACTATACATAATATCAAGACAGAGCATCCAGCATCGACAGTCCAATTAGTCTTCTTACAGCTCGATCTGAATGATTTATCTATGATCAAGAAGTCTGTCAATGAGTTTCTCGACAATAAGAGCAAGCTCCACGTTCTCTGGAATACTGCTGGGGTGATGGTGCCACCCCAAAGCAGCAAGACTGCTCAAAGATATGGCAGCAACTGGGTGCCAACGATCTCGCACCATTCCTCTTCCCCAAACTCTTAACACCCTTGCTGAAGGAGACTGCGAAGATCGAGCCAGTTAGCAGTGCACGTGTTGTCCGGGTCGCGTCATCCACAGCGGCCGACTTTGCTCCAAAGAGCCGGGTTATGATGGACAATCTGGACGACAAGACGGGCAAAGGAGCATGGTACAAATGTGGAGTTAGTAAGGCAGGCAACATCTTCCAGGCCGTGGAGAACGCTCGTCGGTTCGGATCTGACAATATTCTCAGCGTCTCGTTGGATCCAGGGAACTAGAAGACGCCACTGTATCAGGACACACTGAAATCCCAAATGCCTTTCATCAACTTGGTATTTAAAGATCCCATCTACGGAGCTTATACAGAGCTGTTTACGGGGCTCTCCCGAGGTACAGCTAAAGCACAGCGGCCGTTTTAGTACGTACACTGCAATGTCGTTCGAACAAATACCGAACTGACATGTAACAATTGATCCTTTTAGGCAAATTGGATTTACTCGCAACGACATCGAAAAGTCGCGGAAGGCCAAGAGTGAGGGAGGCAATGGCATCACAGAACAGTTCTACGGCTGGAACGAGACAGCCTCTCCCAAGCTTTGCTCAAAGGCCAGTTTCATCTAGCCGACCGCTCTTCAAACTGCCCTCCAACTCACCAACAGCCGGTACGGTTGCTCTGACGATTTCAGTCCCGCCTGTAAGATACGTAATTCTGAATTCACAATGTCTTCATGTGTCAGCCAGCGTCTAATTGCAAGCCAAACTAGCATCAATGAGGCACTTATGGAATCTGCATGCCGGGGTCTTGCCTCGTAGGCGTAGGAGATAGCGCTACACAAGGCCATGGAACAGATATCCTAATCTGGATGGATAGATATATATATGAAGTAAAGTCTACCTAGATAAACTTGCTGGAACTGGAGTAGCGGAGAATGCTCCGGTAGCACTGTGTTAGTACCTGATAAATATCGAGTTTAATCTGACTTGGAGAGGAATAGCAAATGTTTCATGATTGCACCTAGGAAATAGGAAATTCTGGATATCATTACCTTGAAAAACAGTTAACCGCTACATTCTACGAACGAGGAACAGCCATCTCTATGATCGGTGCAGAAAGCCGTGGTAGTGCCGGTCCACCTTGGTCGTATGCTCATCCATGACTTGCTGCGCAGTCTGCAGTGTGTTAGTATGCTGCAGCTTCGGTGGTCGATCTAAGTCATTAGCCTCTTGTTCTTTCGCTTCATGCTGCTGTTGCTCTTGGGGGGGGTTGTCGATGAACAAGTCTTTGATGGAGCCCTCCCCTGTCGCCCTCTGGTAAACAGCGAAGCTAGTTGCAAACTTCTTATGCGCACCGATCTGTATGGCGTCCAGTAGCGCCAAGGCGAAGTTTTGGCAATTATTGCTGATGAGGTTGTATGCCGGTCGCTTCGAGCGCATGTGGTGTATCGTCATTTCACCTAGGGAACTACCTTAGTCCGAGGGCATATTTTGATTGAAGAGAACGCTTCAGAGCGAAGAAAACCTACCTGCTTGTCTCAGTGCTTCATCGTTGAAGTGCGTCTTGCCGACTGGGAACGTGTGCCATTCCGATGGTTCAAGCTTTTCATTGATGTAGATGACATTTAAATTTTCATCCTGTAGCATGCATAAGCAATTCTCCGTCGTCTCTTGCTCGACGGGCTTCTGACGAGACCTACCATCCATAGTTCGTGTACGTAATCATCTACCAACACTGCCCAATGTTGAGTAGGGTCTGGATAGTGATTGATGTTCTCAGTGATGATCTTGCCAAGTCCCGTCTTCTCGGCAAACCACTTGCCGCCTAGCCCAGCAACAGGGTGCCATCCTATGTGAACGGTGCGCAAATCACCGCTTACAGAGGCTTCACCTGGAGGAATCACATTTGGCTTAGGTCCAAGGCCAATGGAGTGCTCGATTAGGAGTTTGCCTTTCAAAGCTTGTTCCTCGCTGTAGTGGGTCAACTTGCAAACACTGTTCTCAAGGTTCTGCTTCTTACAGGAAAGAGCCTACGATGTGTAGTTTTGAACGATGGTCTTTGTCCTGTTCTGGCTCTGGTTCTGACATAGTTGGGGAATGAGGTTTAGACTGTTGTGTGCAACTCAATTACATTTGATAGTAAGAGCGCGAGGTGAGGTGAACGGAAATTGTGGCGTTTCAGATCGACTACGGTGGAGCGTTGGCCCCTTTGAACCCTTCCTGCAGTTCTGATTCTAATTATATCGAATCGCTTGCAAATTGTTTACATCACGAGGAATAGGTCCTCAGAGCCCACACTATCTGTTCTTGGCGCTTGTACGGGTTTATCAGCTGCAACTTATAATTGTCCTAATTCGGCCTCTCAAGGGTGTTAAGGGCTGCGCCCTCAAAAACTCTTGGCGGCTGCTCGCGACAGCAAAAGAGTTGATGGATTCTGAACCATTAGGTGCGCCTCTTGCGCTCGGGTCGTGAGATCAGCTCTTATTGTCTATCTGTGTGTCTATGGAGGAGATTCTCGAAGCTCCAGATGAAACGTGGCAGATGAGTGCCAAGACCTCAAGAGAATACCAAACAGCCAATCATATCGCTGGATATAAGTTAGTGGATTAGACTAAACCTAATCCAGTGATCGGGCCTCTTTCCTTCATTTCGTCCCACATCTATCAGCTGGGTGCATTATTATTAGATAGATATACGGCGCTGCGAGCTCTCCTCGTCGATATAATAAAGCAATATATTCAATCTGCGCTCATTTGATAGTGAATCATAATCGCGATTCCCTCCTGCGCAATCAGGTGCGGCAAAGAGTCCTGAGCTGCATCGCTCATCCCCATAGGACTCGTCCCCTGACAGATAATTAAGTCGGACACCCAGGTTTCCGACACCCCCTGGTTTCCGACACCTCTAAAATTCCCCGCCGGACCCCCCCTCCAGC